>CM050170.1:146820568-147105568 GCA_027410445.1 Discoglossus pictus
GTTTAAATTGTCAATGTGTCTGAGCCCTGCCCACCCGCCCCTCAATATTTATATATATATATATATATATATATATATATATATATATTATGGGAAAGACATAGTGCTCCATAGCGCTAGTGGTCAAATCTCGTAATGCATGAATACGTTTATATTTGCTATTTTTTATGTCCCCTGTTAATATAATCTGGGGGGTATTTGTCCCCCCATCCTCCCCCAGTTCCTTCTCACCTGGATGTTAGACCTCTCGTGATAGAGGAGTATTGCAAGAATGTTTAAATCCCAGAAAGCTGAGAGAAGCATCCTAATGGGACATGTTCAATCCACTATAACAGGGATGCGGAAGGCTCCTGGATTTTACTAGGTATATTATATATCTGAGTATTTATTTACATTTATGCATTTTGTTTTTTTAAGACGTTCTTATAAGCTGTATTTTTGCTGTCTAAAACCAAACAAACATTACCTGCTTGGTTCTGCCCTCTGCAGCTCGTGAAAACAGACTCTTCTGTACTTCTATTCTGTGCCTCATACTAACTAATCAGTGACAATCTCTCAGCAACATGCTGCAGCATGCTGCTGAGATGTGGTCTCTAATAGGCTTGGACACTACACTAAACATCCAGACCTGCAGAGTCTGTGTCTGTATATGTTGCAGTAAGCAGACCCAGACAGGGACTATTTTTATGATTTTGGGCAGTAAAAACAGAGCTTATAAACAATGCTTAATACAGTGAAGAACATAAAATTAAATAGATACATTGGTATATTATATATCTAGTAACATCTAGAAACCTTCCATATCCCTGTAATCATCATTTTCCTCATTGCAAAATAAATAAAAATAATACATACAGAGAATTACAAAAGTACAAATAAATAAATAAACAATTACTGCACCGCACCTTATACCCTTAATTGACCTGACCTGTGTGAACAATATTTTCTACATGCTATTTTAAGTAACTAAGTTTAATAATGGGCAAAAGTGAATGAATAATATATTTTCAAACTTGTATATGCATTTCTTTACTCCAGTGTTCCATTCTCTTTTCTCAGCTAATTCTGTCTATTCTTTTCTTAAACAAATGAGCTTTCCATTACTCCTAATGAAAGTACTTCCAGTTTTCATTGCACATTCCCATTGTGCAGATAGAAACTTCCATTTCCATGTCAATCCAAAATGAAACCAAAATAATAGATTTCACTGTAGCATAATTTCATATAGAAAAAAAAAAAAAAATGAAATAAAATATGTAACCTATTTTTAACTACAGTGGCCATTTGAACACGGTAAAACTAGATTTAATATTTTTTTATTTCATTTTTTTTAGAGATCCAATGGAATTTTCTTAGAAAACAATAGCAGCAAGGGGTTAACCGTGATTATAATCAGATTGCAGTATGCACCATCATGTGGCTAATAGTAAATTTTCCATGATTAACTGTCCCTGTTTGTTACAAGCTCCTATTAACATTAGCGCTCTCTGCCTTGGCTGTGGAGACGCACCACGGACCAGTGGAAGATTAATGAGAGCCGGTCCGCATGCTGATTAGAATGTGGCAGTTTAATAAACTCTTCCAACATTAAATTATTTAATGCATTCATGCTCATGCAATCTTTTCTATGGTCAGCTTGACCACCTATGTGTTAATATTAAGAATCGGAATGCAGAGGAAGGAAGAAATATTGCAGTATATGAGGTAATTAGCTCTTGTGTCTGATAAATGGGGCAATACCTATGTGTATACATGTTTGAGAGCATCATAAACGGGGCCTTCGTTAATTGGAATATTTCCTTGGAATTTAAAACAAAAAAAATGTTAGTTTGATTTTTGTTTTTAAAAAAACTGACTGGTTTAATATCCAATGAAACAAATATTATGCAGGAAGCTTTAAAAAAAAAATTCAATGTGAGAACATCCTAATCACAAACATTACGGCCTCAGAGGAAAAAAGATTTGCACGGCAGTGAAGACAAATTACAAATATGCTAGTATTTTACATTGCTCCTGCACATTTATTTATTCCAGATTTATTATTTGTTCTTACTAGTGAAAGGTGAGTTAATTATGATATTGTAGTGACAAGATGAATCTACAAAGAGTAAAACGTGGACTCTTGGTAGTTAGCTAATAGCGTAATTTATTTTGTATTTCAGACAAACGTAGCACAAATGAATTATTGTTACAACTTTTAAACATTTAAACATGACCCAGATATAGAGCCTCATTCAATTCGAAGCCCGCATCTCACTGTATATAGGCCGTATGTCTGTGGGCTTGCTGCGGGCTCGCAGTCGGCTACAATTCCGGTGCTATTCAGTTGAACAAGCCCCCAAGTTACGGGCCGAACACAGAAACCGTAAACCATGCACTTGTACGAAGCAGTCCAGGGCGGGAATATAATCTATTAAGCAAGCCGTAACTACCCACTTCGAAACAGCCAATAGAAAACGAGACATGGTTACATGTCAATCAATTAGCGTTTAAGGGTCCAGTATGCGATCAGACTCGCAAAACCGCAAAACACAAAATAATAAAAATGTATGATGACACTGTTCTAGTCCATGTGGGTGGCCTGAAATGCATTAACTCATTGATTCCCGAGATCGATAAAACCCCGAAATGACACATAAATAAATAATTTTTTATTGCATATTTGCGAGCTTGATACTGTTGTGCAATTGATTCTAATGTCTTCACATCGCTTTCCCCGTCATTTACAGTGCATTATTGATTTTTCATTTGCATTTACAGGTACTAGTACTTGTTGGATCTCCTACATTTGCTGTTTACGGGTGTGAAAACATTTGCAGGCTTGGGGAATTGTAGCAATTGAATAACTATTTGCGATTTTAGCGCTCGGAACTCTTGCAGACAGGAACGATCAAAGGCATCGGGAGACTGTAAGTTCGGGGTTTAACAACCACAAGCATTTCGAGTCCGTAACACATAAAACGATTGGAGGCCACAAAAAGATGCCAATTAAATAGCAAATTAACTTACGGTCTCACTTACGGCCTCACACGGGCTCCAGCATCTTACGATTGATCAGTTGAATCGGCTCATAGTTTTTTAGCGGAAGTCTCTAAAATGCCCACTGCGCAATGAAAAAAATACATGTTTGAAAACTTTGAGTCTGAATAAAAACATAGTTAATCAAGAAAAAATAATTATGCTAATGTTCAATTACAAAAAAAAATAAGAGCCTAATTCAATTTGTGACAAGTAAATTACAGTACATACATAATATCGGCTGTCAGAATTTTCTCCAGAGATTTTACACACGTATTAAATATAGTTCACTCGTAATATTATATATCTCACCCGACATCTATAAATCATGTTTTGTCGGTATTATACTCGGTGTAGAATTACATGTTTACTCAAAATATTAAACCAAACCAGGAATTTTACTTAAACAGCTCTAGGAACCAACAGAAAATGAGAATGTCATGGTATCATACATACAAGTACAATGTTTGAATAAAAAGGGCATTAGGGTTATCCTGGATAATTAGAGAGAGAGTATTGATCCAGGGAGGAATCCAATCACCAGTATCTAGGGTCAGAAAGGAATTTTATTTCCCCCCCTTTTGAGACAATTGGTAATGTTTCAATTGAGTTTGTTCAGTTTGGCTTCCTCTGCATCAATTAATCAGCATATTACAAAGATCAAAGGAGATCTCAAAAGGTTGAACTTGATGGACTAAACATCTTTCTTACACAGATAAAATTTGCAGAAATGTGTGCTCTTGCTCATTCTCTAGTGCAGGATTTCCAAAACAAAATCTGAAGTGGAAGTTATATTGGGCCCTGAAATGTATTTTATGGAATCCCAAAACATAATTAGTGAAACACTACTCCAGGAAGATGAAGTTTAGTCTGCACCAAATTGCTTTTTTAAAGCAGCATTAAAACCCTCACTATAAAAGAACACTTTGTACATTATCATCAAATCAGATTTTCTCTAAGAGGACTGACCATGGGATATTTCCCTTAATAAATAAATAACATTCAAGTTCACTGTAATACACAGAAAGCATTACTGGTACTGAAAACATTCGGAAAATACACTTATACACTAGGCTTAACATAACATATACACTAGGCTTGCAACAATTGTATACAGTTTTAGCCCAACACAATATAAAACATTATAATATGTATAACAAAGCATTTGATATGGCAATTGCTATTAAGAAACATAATAGGAAAATAAACATTCTGGGCAGATCCAAGAAGCAAACAAACTGTAGTACCCAAACCAGGGCAAGAATTAAATGAGTTTGGGCCTTATTCTTTTTTTTCTGTAATATATGATGACACTTGAAAGCTCAGATTACTTTGTTTAAAAAAAATATATGTCTAAATACACTAATTGTGGTAATGATAACCAATATCAGCTCAGAACTTAAAATACAGAATAAAATATTTAAATAATTTTATATATTTATTTTTGAAAATGGTATAAAGACTTACCTTTTCAAGTCTACTGTCCATTTTTGAGTTTTCTAAATTTGTTGGCATAATGCAAGCAACACTTTCACAGCATCATCTTGTAGTGGATTCCATCAACTCCTGCAACCTCGTTATCAGCAAGACTTCATAGGGGCCATCATACTTCAATCTCCAAGATTTCTGGCTCCTGATCATTTGCCAAAATATTGATGTTATCAATGCTGTTATGGTCCATCCTGTCTATATCTTTTGTGTATTCATGCCAGCTTTTCTTTATCTGATCTGTTTCTGCTAAGTCCCAAACATGTTTGTCTTTCATCACGAACATTTTGCCTGAAAGGTACTCTTGACATTCCCAATTTTCTTGAAGAGATCTCTTGACATTCTCATTCTGTTATCTTCTTCTGTCTCTTTACATTGATCATAATAGAATGTCTCCTTTTCTCTTCTTGCTATAACCTGGAAGTCTGCATTCTGTTGGATAAATATTTTCCTATCTCCACTATCTTTCGCTTTTCTTTGTTCCTGCGCTACTTTCAAAGCCTAATCAGACAACCAGTTTGACTTCTTAATTTTCTTTCTTTAGGGGATATTCTTTGTTGCTGTTTTCTGGACAATGCCACAACCTCTATCCAAAGTTCTTCAGGCATTCTATCTTCCATCGCTAGTCCCATAAATATTTTCTTTACCTCAACTTCATATTCACAGGGAATATCATTTATTTTGTATCTGCTTGGTCTGCTGATCTTCCCTCTTTTGTTCAGTTTAATTCTGAACTTTGCAATAAGAAGGTCATGATCGGAGCAACAGTCAGCTCCAGGTCTTGTTTTTGTTGACTATATAGAGCACCTCCATCTTTGGCTACAAAATATTTAATCAATCTGATTTCTATAATGTCCATCTGGTGATGTCCATGTGTAGAGTCATCTCAGAGGCTGTTGGAAGAGGGTGTTTTCTGGGACCAGAGAATTATCTTGACAGAATTCTACTAATCTCTGTTCTACTTCACTTTGTACTCCAAGGCCAAACTTGACTCTTATTCAAGATATCGTTTGGTTCCCTACCTTAGCATTATAAACTCCTATGATGAGAGTAGCATCTTTTCTTGGTATTATATCTAGGAAGTGTTGAATATCCTCAAGGAATTGGACAACTTCAGCCTCTTCAGCATTCCTGGTTGGAGCATAAACTTGGATCACTGTGATGTTAAATGACTTGCCTTGAATTCAAATTTAAATAATTCTGTCATTTATTGGGTTGTAACTGAGCACTGCTTTGGCCACCCTTTGATTGATTATGATTGATTGACCAATTCTTCTGCAGGACTCTTGACCACAGTAGAAGACATGGTGGTTGTCTGATATGAAATGTTCCATTCCAGTCCACTTCAGTTCACTAATTCCCTGGATATCAATGTTTATATTTTGCATTTAATTTTTGACCACATCCAGTTTGCCAGAGTACATAGCTCTAACATTCCAGGTTCATGTGCTGAATTGTTCATTGCAGCAGTGGACCTTCCTTTCCCCGCCAGACACATCCACACCCCGCATCCTCTCAACTTCTGGGGAGGAAAGCTGTGGCAAACCTGGATAAGGTATTAGAAAGTAAAGATATATCCCTACCAACAAAAGTCTGCATTGATAAAACTATGGTATTCCCAGTTGTAAAATACAGATGTGAGAGCTGGACCATAAAGAAATCTGAGCGCAGTAGAATAGACGCCTTTGAGTTTTGGTGTTAGATAAAACTGCTTAGAGGTCCTTGGACTGCAAAGAAAAACAAATCCAATAAATCAATACTACAGGAAATAAAAAAAAACTGGAAAGTATGATTATGAGGTTAAAGATCAAATATTTTGGCCATATCATGACAGAATTCCCTAGAGAAGTTTCTGATGCTGGGAAAAAAATTGAAGGCAAACGAAATAGGGGACGAAAGAGTTGGAGATGGATCTCAGATGGACAGTAGCTGACAGATGCACCTGGTGTATAGAGAGTCAGACACAACTGAATGACTAAACAACAACACATTTAATTACGAAATAAAAATACCACCTTGCTATGCCATATCTTTCTTTCATATAAAGATACAAAGCAATATAGCTCCTCTAAATTTAAGATGGCTATTTGATTATATTGGTATTTTCCAACTACAGTCACAGTACAGTGATAACAACTGCAATCATTTTCAGCTTCAGATTTGTATTTTTTTAAATAACTTAGCTTTAAACAGAAACGTAAAATGCTGAAAGTATTTACCATATCTCTCATGTAATTAATCAACATTAAACCACTTGAATGTTCATCTGATTGGGTAAAACTGCTTAATCACTTTATTTTTTTATATATTTTTATTACTATTCGTACAGCAATACAGCAGTCAATTTTATAGAAAACAGAATATATATTACATGAAAAAAGCTTATAGGATACTAAGGGAAGACATGGAGAATGAAACCATGCTCACTTATTGCTGGAAAAATACATTAAGCAGCTTCCATTTTTGTGTGACTGTAACATGTTCCCCCTAATTCTGACTGTGAGACCCTCCATATTCAAGTCCCAATTGTAATTGAACAATATAGTATTATCACGGGTTGTTGCACACTTCCATTGATCTGCTAGGGGCATCGAGACTACTAGTCTGACTTGCGCAAGTAATTATTTATTTTGGTTAGCATTTCAAGATACAAATAATGTTCAAGTGTTGCTGTTCTAGACAATCTTAGACCATTTTTTGGCAGTGTCATATATATCTTTGAAGAAATTAAGTAAGAGCATAATTAAGCAGGGCAAATGCAATAACACACTTTTTTTATTGGGAAATATACTTATTGATGTTTCTTATGAACTCCATGACACTTTGGGGAAACTTTGGTGAAGGTTGTATGTTTTAAGAGTTTTTAAATTTCTGTAGGAGCAGGGCTTGCAGTTATTGTTTCAAGCTGTCTTCATCTGAGCATTTGTGCAAGAAGGCATCAAATACCAAAATGATTTAGCAAATTCCAACCTCTATCTCCTGCCTGTCCCTACCTCTACTGTTTAGGAAATAATAGTTGCCCTTGCAACTTGTGGATGCCCTCAAGTCAGACAACATGATTTTTTTTTTATTGCGACACAATTTTTGAAAATTCAGATTTTCTTTAAAAAGGGTTTTATATTTTTGGCTTACACAAGTTGTTAGTTTGTTGTTCTTAAGTCCTTCAGTCATGTCTGAGTCTCGATTACAATATGAACCACAGCACCCAGGCACATCTATCTGTGTTTCTGGTTGTGCTTATACATATGGTTTTCATGGCAAAGATACTGGAGCGCTTTGTCAGTTCCTTCTTCAGTGGACCATAATTTGTCTAACTTATCTACTATGACCTGCCCATCTTGGGTGATCTTACATGGTGCAGCTCACAGCTTCATTGAGGTACACAAGCACTTTCACCAGGACAAGGTAGTGATCCAGAAAGGGGTTACATATGTTACACACGTACAATTTTTCTTAAGATACAGTAGTCCTTTAATTTAAACATATACGTGCTATCTTATGTTCTTGAGTGAGATATAAAGGCAAGTATATAATAGGAAGTTTTATTGCATAAGACAGTATTAAACTTTAAATATTGTAATAGATTGTATCCTTCAGAGTCAGTAAGTGTTCTATAAAATAGCATTTATTGGTCACAGTTTACATAAATTGAAATAATTTTATTAATGACTCTGTATAATACTAAACACTATTGTTTGGGGCACTGAACCACTGGGCTGTGGAATAAAGTTCAAGACCCACTACAAATGAAGAATCTGGGTCCAGGACAATTAGGAATATTCCAAAACACAGGCTGAGGCTCGAGTAAGCTCCATGGGTTTGGAATCAATACAAACCAAACATCAGAGCAAACTAGGCAAAAGAATATTCAAAATACAATAAAGCTAAATATAGTATACTGCATTGGTTACATTTGATCCTATAGTCATATCACGTAAGGTGGACATGTTTAAGGTGGATTACATAACCCAGTAATAATGTGTTGCTTCTTTATATACTCCTATAAAGTGGCTAGGCATATGTAGTTAAAGGGACCCTGTCCCTCTAACAGGAAATTGATTTAATATTAAATATCATTAAAAACTGGCTATACATTGAACTAGCATTTTTTTCTCTGACTTCCCACATGCTTTTGCATTACTGCAGCCAATCGGGTATCTGGGGTATGTTCCCCATTCAAAGACTCCTTATATTTCTAGGATGAAGGGAACAGATTTTTCTTATGCAAAAAAGTTCAGGTTTCTGCTCTCTTGCCTCTGGAATTTGAGGAACGTAGACGAGTGCTCCCCTCTCCTACAGCTCTGTGTAGTGATGAAGAAATAAAAAAGCAAAATAACCCTTACCAAATCTATTTGTGCAGGCATGGAATGCTGCACTCGCATAAAATAGGACAGTTATTGGATAACTGGTTAGTGCAGTGTAAATTGAGTCCGGGGTAAAACTGCTATAAATCACTGCCTTCCCCATAGACATTCACCACAGCTCAAGTACATCTCCAAATATATGGCTACACATCTTTGTGTACATTTCCTGCTCAAACTTTATTATATATATATATATATATATATATATATGTATATATATATATATATATATATATATATATATATATATATATATATACGACCATGCACTATTGATGTTGAGCTATCCAATGGACTAGTGTGATAGATGACCTGAATTACTGTCCCATTACTCTGTATGGAATTACGTTTCTTCTTATGTAGACTGCCATTTATATTTTATCCTGTAAGTAGAATTCTACTTGGCAGGTCAGAATAAATTATATTATCTATACTTCACAATTCACGGCTGTATGCGCTCTCCATTTTTTCTTTGCTCCACCTTATCACCTATTTGTTTCTACACAACTTTTTATCTTATTGAACCATAATGGATGTATAGCTTTCAAGCAACTTCATAAAACATTATAGGAGAATTTTCATGTATAATATGGTTTATTCTATTGAAAGAGTATTAAAATGGCATTAACTTATAGTAACTAGCTGGAGCTGCTGACAGTTTTCAATACCTAGACATCTCTCATCCATAACTTTTCTTTATTGGATGACTGAATGATGCACATTTTCTGTACAGTGAAAAAACAATAAAACATTCTCGACCCTCACAGATAACACAGCCAATTAGGAGAACCCCATGTAATTCCATTTGGCACTAGATTTTGTGCACTTAGTCCAAATGAAGCCTCTGCTGTACTAGTCCATGGCAGTCTTTTGTGCACTTCACTCGCCCAGACCTACAAAACATATATTACAAAATGGTCTCTTCCACTTTCTACAATTTACAATGAGGTTAATTAGTAAATATTAAATAATTCAATTCCTATAAAATGCAGTGAAATAACAAATGGCTAAAAAAAAGGACCACATATAGAAGTGTTATACCATTGGTAAATGGACTCAAGGCCAACCAATTAGTAATACCAGCAAAATTAATTTCTCTGGTACTCCTTTTATCAACACACATGCAGCCACATTAAATTCTAAGCCCGTAGCAGCATCTGCAAGCCCGTAAAGGCTGCAGGCTTCAAATTTGTCTGCATTACAGAACTATTAAATTCCACCATGCCGCGAGTTACGGGCCGCAGATGCAAGCCTGTAAAACATTCTTGCGCCGGTTAGATGTGCGGCTGTGACCATGGTCAATTAGTCAAACCCGTAGTTATGGGTTTAGATGGAACCAGCAGTAAAAGAGGCCGTCATCATTACGTCACTGAAAAATGGAGGTTAGATTTCAATCCCTTACGGGTTTCAATTACGAGTTTCGATGGGACCCGCATTCCAGAAATAATGCAATATTAAGAAATCTATAAATATATTCTAGTCTATGCGAGTTCCATTATATGTATTAATTGCCGGGATCAATATAATACGGAAATAAAACAGAAAATAAAGTATTTTATATTGCAGATTTGTGAGCGTGAGAATGTTGTGCTATTAATTTTAATGCCTAACATCACTTTCACTTTATTTATAAGTACAGTAGTGTGTGTATATTTGCATTTACAGTGCTACGGATAGGACTTTAAACCCCTTGCGGGTCCTCTCTAGTACCCGTAGGCTTTTTGGCTCCATTTGCGCGTTATGGTGTTCAATGCCAGTGGATTCATAGCAATTTAATAGCGATTTTCCAACATAACAGTTACGGACTTGACAGATCAAAGGATTTGCGGCCGCGGAGTTTAGATTTCGACAGCCCGTAGGGTTTTTTCACACTTAACCCGCAAGTTGTTAGCCGGTTGCTTTACGGGGCCAATTTAATAGCTGTAAGTCTTGTGGGCTACGTTACAGGCTTCGGTTTTACACATTGAGGGAATTTAATGTGGCTGAGGGTGAATAACCTAATGATTAACCCTCATTATTAAATTATTTTGGGATCACCAAGCAGGGCAAAATCCCCTGAGAGCTATCTAACTCAATAAAGAACTAGTTTACAAAAAAACGGTAGTACATGAAGTTTGTTTTTAATGCTCTTTAAAAAGAACCATTAATTTCATACATTAACACTTCCACTTTAAAAGGAAAATAAAATCACACATTTTCTTTGATGCATTAAGAGGACTACTGTGGTCAATGTTTTTCTATATTGTTTTTTGAATAACTCAGTATAAGAACTGGAAAATGTTTTTAGAAAGCAAAAAATATATAAATATAAATAAACACAACTTTTATATTTTGCAACTTTTACAAGCAATTATTTTTTACTGGAGACTCCATTTTGCTTTTTTATTCGCTGCTGTTATTTTCTCAGGTGGATGTGCCCTTGTAACCTGCTGGGAGCCCTTGCAGATGTTACTGCAACATTCCCATGGTGCAGACCGACATTTCCTGTGTATTTAAAGTCTCTTTTACAGAAAGCTTAGCTGCTTAAGCCAAAATGGTAGATTCCACAGCAGCATAATTGCTGGATAATGAATTATGGCCTGTATAATTATTTTCACATTCGGAAAACATGTTACATAGCTTTATTTAGTTCTTCAAAATAGTACATTTTAGGTATATGACCACAGTGCTCCTTTAAAAAGTAAATTTTCTAAATACTAAAAATATGCTCTTCTAAATGCATGACAAAAAAAAGTGTGATTGTCTCTTTAAGGGCCTGTTGTGCGATGTAGAAAAAAAGATAAAATGATACATAAATGCACCTAAATTTATCTCTCTGATTCATAACAGCATTTGATGAATTTTTTCTCCTGTCTTAGCCGGTGACATGTCACTGAGAGTTCTATGACCAATATCCTCACCCTCTTGAAATTCTAGCTCAAACAGTAATTATACAGCAATGAAAAAGTGCTAAACTTGAGATAGCAAGACTCTGCAGATCAATCTTTTTCAATTGAATCTGAACTTGTTTACATAAACCATAATTCAAGTTTTTAAAAATGTCACTGGGGAGAAACTGATTTATTCTTGTCATCTTCTAAAAAAAAAAGTTCACACCAAATGTAATTTTAAATAGTCTCTAAGTACATAAAGACTTGTATGTCAGGTCACAGAGCAGAGGGAACAAACATATTAAATCTCACATTTTTTATTTTAGTGTAAATCAACAGAGTAATGGCATCCAATTAAATCCTTATCCTATTTGAGATTACATCTAAATAAATCTTATGGGGATTATTTAGCATTAAATGCCAGTTTAAATACTAAGAATGAATATATGTTATGGTTGCTGTGTTTGCCATCTGCAATGAATTATCTAAAACTGCAGCATTTTGCAGAAGTATGAGTGGTAAAAAATGGATAATATATATTAAAATAAAATGAGAATATGCTCACCTTTCTATTGACAATCAAACATATGTATTAACTGGGCCTTATTTTAAAAAGTCCAAATAGTTCAAGCTCTTGAACTGCAGAAAACACAGGGTGGTGGCAAAAAGGTTACATTATTGTTTCCCTTCATTTATTTCAGCTTCGGACATTTTATACCTTAACATCAAACAAAAAAACAATGGGTCATTTTGCCTTTGCACAAGTTTGAGATGTTTGCCCCCCCCCCCCCCCATCATCCTCTCAGCCAATAAGGAACTTCCCAGGTCTCTTGTCAGAGTTCTGCTGGCTGATTGGCTTTGTGGCCAGCCCTTCATCCAATAGGGCTGGTTTGCCCTGACATTGGTGTTTATTTTGAGTATAGGATGGTGGGGAAGAAAACTCTGAATAGCCCCTGGCTTGTGGGAATCAGTCTATCTGGGATTAGACTGCCAGGGCGTTCTGACCAGCTTATCACAATAATGAAGTTAGGTCCATACAATGGCCAGATGGTCTATTTATAGTGGGTAGCCTGGCTCGAGTAGTGTCCTGGGGAGAGAGAATGGGAGGTATAGGATAGGACTGGTGTTATGTGGGGGGAGATGTTCAAGTGATTGCACTAAGAGGAGATAGGTAACTAGCTGGATGTGGGGACCGCAGTAAGAAGTGGGAAACCACCAACTTTTCACCTTGAAGTCTCTGTGGGCAGGCATTGGCATTTCTCCTATTGGTCTGGGGTAGTGTCCGAATGACCAATCAGGAAGGGGCAGACAAGTCCAGGAAATTCAGTTAACCCAATTACCACAGGGCCTACAGTTATCAGTTATACGTCACTACATTACACAAGACACAACTAAAATTCTTATTCATTGTCTCATCATATCTTGCCTCAACTACTGCAAGTATCTCCTTACTGGCCTCCCCATCTCCCGTCTGTCTCCTATCCATATTGAATGCATCTCAGACCCATACACCAAACTCAACGCTCAGTTTCCACTTCCCATTGCTTCCACAATAAAATGTAAAATCTTGACACTAATGTACAAAGCCTTCAACAATAGTGCACTCGCTGCTCTCATCTAAAATTTCTCCCCCAACCGCCCTCTTCGCCATTAACCTTCTTCTGTCCTCCTCAATTATAACCTCATATCATTCCTCACTCTTCAAGACTTTTCATGTGCTGCCCTTAATCCTTGGAACTCCTTGCTTCGTTCGACTAGACCAGGGGATGCACAAGTCCAATCCTGGAGAGTCCCACACAGACTTAAATTTGAGAATATCCTTTCTGTGCACAGGTGAGTCAATTCCTGGCCTGTGTGGGGCTCTCCAGGACCGAAATTGCCCACCCCTGCACTAGACTGTCCTTTTAACTCAAATCCTTTAAACCTCACTAAAAATGCATCTGTTTAAAAAGCCTATCAACTTAAGTGTTAATGTGCACTTTTAGATTGTAAGTCTGCAAATTTTTAAATCTTTATTGGTGCTTTGTGGTAAGCACTAGTTGCATTTAATTTTAAGCTCAAAGACAGTGTCCTCTATTCTTTCGCAATTCTTGTTGACTTGTGCGTAATCTCTGTATGATGCTGTGGAATATGCATAAAATATATTAATAATAATAATCAGATTAGAGAGAGGCTTGTTTCGACAATGGAATGAGGGATTAGTAGGGTACCATGATGTTCATCGGAAGCCCTTTTGAAACTCATTCCAAAAAAGAGCTGTAGTCCTTTATTTGAATAGCTTTGGTCCAAGCTGGTTGCAGGTATTCAAATCTCCCGCTAAACTAACTAATTTCCAAGATGCTTCCTATGGTGGTCCTTCTACTGGCTGCTTCTTCCATCAATTTGGTAGTGTCACAGTGTCTTTTTTGAATTAACCACTAAAATCCCAAATACCCACTCACAATATTGCCAAATTGGTGGCTCTCAAATTGGTTGCAGATTGGTTGCAGCTCTGATGAATGGAGGACATACACTATATGGGGGAATGCATGGAAGTTTTGGCTGGAACGTTCCATAGTTGAAATGCTGGCTAAAGTAAATCCTCTGTCCCAGTGATCAAAAGCTTTTAGAGTGAAAATCAGGGTAGGATGACAGGTCCGTCAAAATTTTGTTCAGAAACGTATTGTCCCCCTATGCTACAAAATCAGTGAGAGCTCTACCAGCCCATAATATTTGTTCTCTTTATCCCTTTTCTACTCTTATTTGTCCACCATGTCATTTTATCCCCTTATTTAACACTCTTGCCCTCTTCTCCTCTTTTATCTCTTCTCACATTGCATTCTATTTTTACCTTTTTCACCTTTCCTCCATTCCATCATGCTTACTTACAACTCTGTTACTGCCCCATTGCTGCCTCCTTTCCACTTTTCCTTTCCACTCTATTTCTTTAAGCTCTTCTTTTCATTTTCCCCCTAACATCCTCTAATTCTCTTTTCTCTCTTACCACTCTCTCCCTTGCTTTTATAGCATTCCTTGGAAATCTAGATCTAGTGTGATCTGGAAAATCCTCACAGGAAATCTAGCCATGTGTGGGAATCATATGAATGTTTACTGACTGCCATAATGATATTTGAGCATCTTGTTCAAAATTCCATTTGAGATCTCTGTATTGAGATCTCACTTACTTTGGTTAGAACAGGGCCATATTTGTTGTTGGCTGGAAAAACGATTTAGAAATAACTTAAACAACAGTTGAGAAAGAGAAGCAAAAGCCAAATGTTACTCCAGTCCACCGAGCAATTGTAATCAATTTGTTAGTAACTAAATAACTGACATCAGAACCTCAGTTTTTAATTCATAGAAATGTTAAGGTAACAAAGGAATATATTATCAGTTAAGGATATTTTAGTGCATTTGAGGAGGGAGAGAGGAGAGATCAAACATATAGGTAAAGTTTTTTTTTTTTTTTTATGTTTTTGTAAAAATGTTTCAAGAACAGGACACTGGGGCACTGTATAACAAACACAAGATGAGTTAGCACTGGAACTTTCTCATACCGTCACTCAACTGATACAGTGTCCAGACACACCCTAGTTCAAGCTTATCAGTAGGGGGTCCAATTAGTATAGCAAATGCAGTCTGCAGAAGTAAACACAAACAAATACAATGTTTTAAAATTGTTCTTCTAAATGATAAGGGTCACAGAAAACCAAAATTCAAAAGATCATATTTTGAGCATTACAGAAAGTTTTGTATGTGAATTAATGTATCTATAGAAATTTACATTAAATATAGTCAGTGTGTTATTGTTTTCTTCTCTGTCCTATTCTGTTACAGGAGTCATGGGGCAGTGTGGATTGTGGATGTTTAGACTGTAATATATTGTCCTTTGCTCCCATTGATTTTAGTTTAAATCAAACAAGTTAAATTCAATTAGCAGGGTCTCCATGCGTCATTGTTTACACTCTTACTTAACTCAATGGTAAAATAAAAGCAGATCAAAAACATTATTTTTTATCTGCGTGTCTGTTATTTTAGTGTAATTTTCTTGACGTTATATAACTTATTTTCCATATGCAATTTTTTTTTCGTAATATATAAAATATGTTCTTTTAAATGCATGACCTAAAGGTTTGGACACAGTGGCGCACAGAGTTCCAGTTCAAGAATGGGGCCGGAGGAGACACTTTGTGTGATCCGAAAAGCACCACTATTATAGTACAATGTACTAGTACAAAATACAATGCATGGGAGCACAGAGAACAAAATGGACCTGTACCTTGATCTGCACCTTATGAGACCAATAAAGACCAACATGAGCTATGTATTATTATTATAAGTCTTTCATGGTTGTTGAGAATTATTAATTTATGTGCTCTATTTCTCTCTCTCTCTCTCTCTCTCTCTCTCTATATATATATATATATATATATATATATATACGGTATATAAATATATATTGTAACAGTGTTAGTGACATGTCACATTTGGAGAGGATTTCTTTAAAAAAAGTGGACAAAGCATTCATTGTGCAATCTCTAAAAGAAAACACAACAACACATTTTTATATAAATGATCTTGTTGTGTATTATTTTTCCACAACAGATGGAAGAAGGAAGATTGATATTTATAAAAATGATTTATTAATTAAATCATTTATTAATATGCTTGTGGGTAGTTTATGAATCAAGTTGCAGAACTTAAGCTGTTCCAATGGCTCAGATACAACTGTTCATTTTAAGCAGAGCGATGAGCCATCTGCTACCCCAGTGTGTACCACAAAAAGTCAGCAACAAAGTCTTGGAGGTCTGGCCAATCACAAAACTAATTAGCTCAATACAGATCATTTTAATCTGATGTACAATTGGTTCTTCTTTATTTTCAGCCAAGATAAAGAATGTCATTTATCTTCCCAACAATTTTATAATCTCTATTATCAAATTTAAGCTTTTCAATAAATGAAGAGCATGATCTATTTTGATTTATAAAATAAATTCATATTGTGCAATTCACAATCATTATACTTAGTATGGTATAAGGCAGGGGTAGTCTATTTTCCAAAATTCAAAACGTCTCTATGAAAATTGACTCAAGGTTCTGGAATCCATATTTTGCTACAGATAAATCGCACATATTTTAAGGTGATGTAATTCAGAAGGGTGAATGAAAGATTTATTTATTTTTTTAATTGAATTGGTTTTAGGAAAATAACAATATGTAAATGTTAGAGTATTTAAGCACTTCAAAGCTTCAATTAAAGAACTATTGTAATGAATTTACTAGTAAAGCCCATGCATGGCTGGATTTCCATTAGGCTGACTAGGCAGCTGCCTAGGAGCACTTCCCTTTGAAGAGTGCATCAATTCCTACTTACCATAGCAAAATATGCAATACTGCAGTTCCCTGACTCCCTACTAGGGCTGCCTGGAACTAGAGAGTTTTTATGTGTACTTTGTATGTATATTTTTATTAGGTCTGGCTATCTTTTTTATGTGTTTCTATATGGGGCACTTTCTGTATATATTTGCTGTTTTAGGGGCTGTGTGTACATATACATAGTGTGATGTGCCTACCCTGAGCAAAATGTCCAATGAAAACGATTTCTTGTACAGAACAAAGTTTTATTATTATAATTGGATAATTGGAGCTTGTATTATGGAGGGAGGGTATTATATAGAAGACTGCTGCTCTCTTGTTATATTAACATATATATATATATATATATATATATATATATATATATTAGTACCTTGTGTTCACTGACATCATGAATGATGTATCTGTATGTCACCACCTCCCACGTCTGCACTTCCATATCCTTTCCACCTCAGATGTGCAGATCATGGAGCTTCTTTGTCTCAGGTCTGTAACTAACTGGCAGCCTTCTCTGCAAATAAAAGCAGGCTTGTTTGTCATGCATCCTTTCATGCTTTTATTATTCCCTGTTTGTGAGTGCATCTGTTGTTTTAAGTAAAGCAATTATATTTACATTTATCCTTTAGACTCTCCAGTTGGTAGCTACAGCTCTTGGTTTCAGATGGAGTGGTGTGGCAGTGTGATGATGCTAGCATTACCAATGAGACACAGTAGTAGTTATCCCTGTGATGCTATCTCTTTGAATTTCACAACCTATAGTGTACTTTACTCCTAGAAGTGAAGAACCCTGTAGATGGCGAAACCCATAGAGATAACACCACAGAGATTGCTAACACTGTGTCTACTTGGTAAAGTCAACATCAATATCACCATGTTGCTATGCTAGCTCATCTAAAACAGAGAGCTGCAGCTACCTACTACCAACTGGTTGGATGAAATGATTAACTAAGGAATGCAGTAAGTTTGCTTCCACACCAATCCTAACAACAGCACATTTTACTATTTAATTCTAAATGCTATAAATTACCAACTACAGCTGCAACTCTATTAATAATTCTTGCAATTGGTAGATATGGTCATTTTTATGTTATAGTTGACCTTCGATACCAAAGACTATCTATTATGCTAAACTTTCTATAGGCTATGCAAATAATACATTTTTAAATAGCATCTACATGTTTTTAAATTGCTACAGTAAATAATGGCACATAATAATATAATAACACATTCCAAGAACATCCATAAAGCTTCCAAGGTTTTTCAGGATCCTTGTCTCAGGTCATTTCTAAGAATTGTTTTCTAAAGTATTGCTCTATGGTGGAGTTTAGCTTTCATGTTCCAGTGCTTGATGTATATTTCTCAGCTGACCTGCATTGCAAAAATTCTTATAGTATTCAGAAGCTCAGGTCTAAGAAGCCCTTTGTTCTCATAATGATGCATTTCATCTGCTTCATCTTTGTTTCTACTTATATATGTTCTTGGACTATGTTAAAGAACCACTGTACAATTAAAAAAATATACATTATCAGAACATTTTTAAACATGGAAAAGTCATAAAGCTAGTTTTCCAATGGTAAAAAAATAAGTTTGATGCCTCTGCTGACCCATGGAGGCATCCATGCCCATTTGGTGTAAATGTGTGTGTGTGTGTGATAGAGAGAGAGAGAAGGGCATTTCCATTTCTTGAGAGCAGTTCTTGCATCTAGTGATTTAATTAACTTACTGGGTGTACTATATTTCTGCTTTTGCATCTGTGATGGGGAAGGGGTGAGTTGTCAATTTCAATCTTATCCAATTATATACGGACCTTTCCATGTTCCCTCTTGCCCCACCCCTCACTTCAGTGTTCAGTACAAAAATAAAAGACACATGACACAGATCTCAGGACGTTACGAAGCAAACAGAAAATGGATTCCTGAACAAATTAAAAGAATATTAAAAAAATCTGATTCTAAATAAAAATGTGTTAGTTCCACACAGCAGATGATGTTTTTTATTAAATACATTACAAAGATGTGCATTTGTTCTTGAACTACAGTAGTCCTTTATCATATTGAACAAAAAGAATACTGATTTTCCTGGTGGTACAATTCCAGGAAAAATACAATGATCACATCTTCCAATTTAAACTATTTGTTAATGAAAATAAAATATATTAGCAGAGGACTTTTTACTGCAGCTTTATATTAAAAATTAAACATTAGAATATTTCACATTAAAACAATCAGCAGGTTTAAGAAGTTCACTGCAGTTCAACAATTTATCAAGAATGGAATGAAAAAAGGTTTTTGAATGCTAGCTGGTTTTAAGTTTGTCAGTGAATAATTAATAATGATTAATGTTACATTAAAATAACAGGTTGGTACTAATATGAAAGCGTTATGTCTTTTACTTCCTATGATATACAGTAATTCAACAGAAGTACATTTGATACAACAAATTATACCTAATGGTTGTTTTTTTAATGGTGCATTTACCAGTTCTGCAGTGATCAAGTCCATAGTTAGTAGCGGCAAAGGGTCAGATTATATTAAATGGATAAATAGATTAGTAAATAAATTCAGTTTTAGGAAATGAATGTTAAATGCATATTTTAAATTAACATTTAAACTTCAGTGTTTAAGACTTTAGCAGATATGCACCTCTTCACCTTCTATTAGGTGCCTAGTGAGTGGGAGAGGATATGGTCATAAGTCTGTCCAGACAGGAATCTCTAGGACAACATACAGTACACTTGTCTGACAAAAAAATGAAGGAAAGCATATTCATCCCCTATCAGTAGTGGAGTTAATGCATGGGGGGCAAAAAGAAAATTGTTTTGTGCTGAGGGTCATTGTCATGCTGGAAGGTCCAGGAGCAGAAGAATGCAAATTGTCTGCCAGTATTTTCTGATAACATGCTGCATTCATCTTGCCATTAATTTTCACAAGATTCCCAGTGCCTTTAGAGCTGAAATTTTGAAATGTAAAAACAAAATATGACTGATCATGCAAAAATGTTTTATTTTATTGAAGAATAGTGATGCTATGAAGCCATTTATTATCAAATAGTTGTTTGGATCAAATAGTTGTCTATGAGGCCTCTAATTCGTGCAGGTGGTATAGCTGCCCATTCGTCTTGGCAAACTGCCTCTAGGTCATGCAAAGTCTTTGGTCGTCTTGCATGAACCGCATGTTTGAGATCTCCCCAGAGTGGTTCAATGATATTAAGGTCAGGAGACTGTGATGGCCACTGCACAACCTTCACCTTTTATTGCTGTAACCACTGGAGGGTCAACTTGGTCTTGTGCTTAGGTTCATTGTCATGCTGGAAAGTCCAAGAGCGTCCCTTGCGCAGCCTTTGTTCAGAAGAATACAAATTGTCTGCCAGTATTTTATCTTAAAATGCTGCATTCTCCTTGCCATCAATGTTCACAAGATTCCTTGTGCCATTAGAGCTTAACCCCCCCAAAAATAAAACATTAGTGAGCCACGATCATGCTTCACAGTAAGGAGGGTATTCTTTTCACTATAGGCCTTGTTGACCACTCTCCAAACACAGTGGTAGCTTTGAGGTATCGCAGTTTTTTGCTACATCATCCTAGTTTGATTAGAGAACCAAGGAGAGTCTAAAGTGGTAGAGAGAAGGGAAGGGTGGGTATGAGGAACAAGCGCTGAGAGTGGTGCTCAGTAATGTGTGGGGAATCCAGAGCCTCCCACAACTACAAGTCAATTTCAATAACCTGTGCTTTGTGACCATAAAGCTCTATCTTGGTCTCGTCACTCCAAATTACAGTGTGCCAAAGCTGTGCGGCGTCAAGGTGTTGTCGGGCATATTGTAACCAGGCTTTTTTTGTGGCATTGGCGCAGTAAAGGCTTCTTTCTGGCAACTCAACCATGTAGCTAATTTTTGTTCAAGTATCGTCGTATTGAGCTCCTTGAAACTACCACACCGTCTTTTTCCAGAGCAGCCTGTATTCTCCTGAGATTACCTGTGGGTTTTTCTTTGTATTCCGAACAATTGTTCTGTCAGTTGTGGCTGAAATCTTTTTTGGTCTACCTGACCTTGGCTTGGTATCAAAAGATCCCCGAATTTTCCACTTCTTAATAAGTGATTGAACAGTACTGACTGGCATTTTCAGGGCTTTGGATATCTTTTTATATCCTTTTCCATCTTTATGAAGTATTATTGTTAGGCAGTACCACCTTGTTACGCAATTCTTTTCTGCTCCCCATGGCTCAGTATCCAGCCTGCGCCGTGCATCCACGTTAGAGCTGACAAAGTTATTGACTTATTATACACAGACACTAATTTCAATTTAAAAAGCCACAGGTGTGGGAAATTAACCTTTAAATTCCATTCTAAAGACCAAACATTCAAGGGTATGTAGACTTTAGATCAGGGCCATTTGGGTGATTTCTATTATCACTTCATATGATCACAATCCTTCAATAAAAAACATTTTTTTTGCATGATCAGTCATATTTTCAAAATAAATTTCAAAATGTCACAATTCCAGTGTATGCAAACTTTTGAGCACAGGCCCCTGTGGCCCCTCGTGGACCTCTGCTACTACCCTCGACCTTTTGTGGCCCACACTGTCTATATGGGCCCCTGTGGTTCATCTCAGACCTCTGTGGCCCCAGCTGGCCTGACGTGGCCCATCCTCACCTCAGGAAGTGGAGTGTAGCACCGGGCAGGTAAGAATTTATATAGGTATATATATATATATATATATATATATATATATATATATATATATCAGCCACTGACCCTTTGTGCTCCATCAAGCTCATATTCCACCTCCACTTCATCTTTCCACCTCTAACTCTGCTGCCCCGTTCATCACATGCCTTCAATCTTTCCCATTATCAGAGTCTTCTCGAAGGAATCCGGTCTTCGCAAATTATGGCCAAAATAATTAAACTTTATACTCATGATACCTTCCAGTGAACAGTTGGTCTTGATTTCCTTTAGTACTGGTTGATTGGATCTTATTGATGTCCAAGCAGTTTTTTCCAGCACCACAATTCAGGTGTCAATTCTATGGCCCTTGGCCCTCAGCCATTCTTTATGGTACAGCTCTCACCTGTGTATGTTACTCCTGTAATAATCATAGTTATACCTATGCATAACTTTGTTTAGAGTGTAATATATTACCTTTTTAGAACTAGAACTTTCCTCCAGAGAAGCAAGCATTTTAAATATCATGGCGGCAGCCATCATCTACAGAGGTCATGGAACGAACTGAGATTGTTGCTTGCCATGATCTTTGTCTTTCTAATATTAAGCAGAGTTTCAGCTTTTGCACTCTCTTCTTTCATCCTAATCAATACGTCCTTTAATGCCTCCTCACTTTCAGCCATCTGAAGTTGTTGATATTTCTCCCAGCATGATTGATCCAGCCTTTCCCATGATGTTTTCTTCTTTTAAGTTGAATAAATAAGGTGACAATATACAACCTTGTTGCAATTCTTTCATGATCTTAATCCATTTGGTTGTTCCTTGTGCAGTTCTGACTATGTCTTCTTGGTCCACATACAGATTCCTGATGAGGCAGATCAGATGGTTTGGTACTTCATACCCTTTAAGAACTTGCCATATTTTGTATTTTTCTAGGACTTTCTTGCTTTCTCTATTATCTAGCCGACATAGAGCCACATTAAATTCAGTATGTGAAACATAAGACCCGCAACGGCTGCGGGCTCTAAATTTTACAGTTACAGAGCTAATAATTAGAACATGCTTGGAGTTACAGCCTGAGACGCAAACCCGTAAACCATTTTGTTGAAGGTTGACTGAGTGACCGTAAATGTGATCAATTAGTCAAACCCGTAGTTACGGGTTTAGATGGAGCTAATGGCAACAGAGATCGTCATAATTACGTCACTGAAAAATGGAGGGGGGATTGCAAAGTCTTACGGGTTTCAGTTACGAGTTACGATCGGACCCACATTCCAGATATGATGCAATATTGATAAAGCCGTAAATATTCTATTCTATTACATGCGAGTTCCATTCAATGGATAAACACATTGATTGCCGGGATCTATATAACTCAGAGATTAAACATGAAATAAAGTATTTTTGGGCCGATTTGCGAGCTTGAGAATGTTATGCTAATTATTCTAAGACCTAACATCCCTTTCCCTGTTAATAAAAGTACAGTAGTTTGTCTATGTGTGCATTTAAGGTGCTGCAGATTGGAATTTACCCCCCTTGTGGGTCCTCTCTAGCAGTTGTTGGCTTCTTGGCTCCATTTGCCGGTTACGGGCTTTAACGCCAGTGAATTTGTTGCAATTTAATAGTGTGATTTGAATGTAACAGTTACAAGCTTGAAAGAACAAAGGATTTGCGGGTGCGCAAGTTGAATTCTCACGTCCTGTGCTCCTACCCTCAAGCTGTTGGTGGGTTGCTTTATGAGGCCAATTTAATAGCTGTAAGTCTTGCGAGCTATGTTACGATCTACGGTTTTACACGTTAGGGGAATTTAATGTGGTTCCTAGACAGTTTGATATCTTGTGCCACTGCCTTTGTAAAACTCAGCTTGCAAGGCTGATAATCCTTGGTCCATATATCGTTGGAGCCGAGCTTGCAGGATTTTAAGCATTACCTTGCTGGCATGTGAAATAAGTGCAATCGTACAATAACTGGAGTACCCTTTGGTACTGCCTTTTTTGGGGGATTGGGATGATGGCTGACCTTTTCTAGTTTACTGGTCATTGCTGAGTTTTCCAAATGCTTGGGCATAAGGCAAACAACACTTTCACAGCATCATCTTCTAGGATTTTGAATAGTTTAGCTGCGATTCCATCAACTCCTGCGGCCTTATTATCAGCAAAGCTTCATAGGGTCAAGTTCACTTCACTCCCCCAGATGTCTGGCTTCAGCTCATTGGACAATCTATTGAGGTTATCAATGCTGTTAAGATGCTTCCTGTATAGCTGTTCTGTGTATTACGGCCACCTCATCTTTATCTGGTGTGCTTATGTTAAGTCCCTATCATTTTTTTTTTACTTTTATAATGCTCACTTTGGCATGACAGGTTCCTTTGAGGTCCCCAATTTTCTTCAATCTTATAGCATGTCTTTCTGCATATTCAGGGGTATATCATGTATTTTGTATTTGTTTGGTGTGATTATTTTCCTTCTCTTCCTCAGTTCAATTATAAATATTTTCCAATAAGAACGTCATGATAAGAGCCACAGTCAGCTCCAGGTTTTGTTTTTGCTGACTATATAAAACTCAGCCATCTTTGGCTACAAAGTATAAAGCCAGTCTGGCTTTATATATCTGGTGATGTCCATGTGTAGGGTTGTCTCTGAGGCTGCTGGAAGAGAGTTTTTGCTATGACCAGAAAATTAAATTGACAGAAATATACTAATCTCTGACCTGTTTAATTTTGTACTCCAAGACAAAACTTGCTTATAATTCCAGGTTTCTTTTGGTTCCCTACTTTAGCATTCCAATCTCCTATGATAAGACTAACATCTTTTATTGGTATTATATCTAGGAGTTGTTGAATTGAACAACTTCAGCCTCTTCAGCATCCATGTTTGGAGAATATATTTGGATCACTGTGAAGTTAAATGGCTTGCCTTAAATTTAAATTTAAAACATTCTGTCAATTATTGGGTTGTATCCGAGCACTACTTTGTCCACCGTTTGATTGCATATGAGTACTACTCCATTTGTTCCATGCGATTCTTAACCATAGTAAATGATCCTCTAGTTTTCTGATATTAAATGCAGTGGCAGAGCTAGAGAATGTAGGGCAATGGTGCAACAAAAAAAATCTTCAAACTCCCTCCTAGAAGAGAGACTTGTAAAAACACTTTTGCTTTAAGCCCCTCTCCCCATACCAGCTCACTCAGTCAGCCTTCCCTCTCAACATCCATCCCCACACAGTACAGAACCCCTCCCAGCACCCAACTCACAGAACTCATCCCCTTGTACTTTGCTGTCAATCAGCCTTTGTGCTGTCTTACCTCTTCCCTGATACACATCCACAGTATGCTAAACTGCTCCATACTGCCACACAGAACTGCCCCCCTCCCCCAGAGCTCCACTGGTAGCTCCACCCCTGATTAAATGTCCCATTCCACTCCTATATCAATGTTTAATGTTGTTATCTCATGTTTTATTATTTTCAGTTTGCCTTGGTTCATATTGCTAGCATTTCTGCTTCCCATGCTGAATTGTTCTGTGCAGCAGGAGAACTTCCTTTCCCCTCCATACACATCAGCAGCAGGGTGTCCTCTCAACTTTGGCCAACCACTTTATTAGATCTGGAGTTGCTCGTGCTCGCCCCATCTGCTCTTGCCCAGTAATGTGATAGGCATCTTCTGAGAGGCTCATCTTCCAGTGCAATATTGCTATATCTCTGGTTGAGCTTATCCATAAGATTATCTTGGAAAATATATTGGAGTGGGTTATCAGTTTCTGCAATTTTTCTGACCTCTCTGCTTTGGCCTGCCCATCTTGGGTGACCCTACATAATATAGCTCACAGCTTCATTGACGTACACAATTCCCTTCACCACATCAAGAGAGCCATCCAAAAGGGGTTGACCACTAAAGTAGAACCCATTTAATACCATTAAAATGGTGTTGCAAAGTGTTCATTTTCAAGTTACACGCTAAGCTCCTGTTTGTATAAAAATACATAGACATTTTGCTTTTTAACTGTAACAGACATAAAAATAAAATGTATCAATGTATAATAACAAACTAATTAAAACCCGGTGTATGTGGGCAGCATCCTCCCATCATGACTTCAAAAACATTCAATGTTTACAGCACAATCTGCTTGGCTGCCTGTGTATAGCGACTGTATGCTTTTTGATGTCTTAATAGTTTTGTTGTATATCCTATTCTTTTGTTAGTCTACATCAGGGGTGGGCAAGTTCGGTCCTGGAGAGCCCCACATAGGCCAGGATTTGAGGATATCCCTGCTGCGTATGGGTGAGACAATTGTTCTTCAGTCATCCTGATTGGCTCACCTGTGCACAGAAATTATATTCTCAAATCCAGGTGGGGCTCTCTAGAACTGGACTTGCCCGCCCCTGGTCTACATGAATCCAAAATTGAAAACGACATAGTCATATGAGTTATTTATAATAATTCTTTATATTTTATGCAAGGATTCAAAGAACAGTTGAATCAATGTTTTCCTTCACCGAAACTACAATAGTTATGTTTTTTTTTTCAAATTAATTATATAAATTAGAATACTTATTAATGTCTGCATAAACTGTAATTAAAGGGACACTGAAAATTCTGGATTTTGACAGGGATAATATACCTATGTATCTATATTTTTATATACTTTATTTTAAAAAGAAATGCTTATAGCTCTATTCTATTGTCTAAAATCATTACTACCTGCTTGATTCTGCCATCTTCAGCTCATGAAGATACACAATGCAGTGTCTCATACTAGCCAATAAGGGCAACTATAAGTAAAATTCTGCAACATGCTTCTTAGACATAGTCAGTCCCTGATCAGCTAGTATGAGACACTAAACAGCCAGTACTACCGAATCTGTATCTTCATAGGCTGCAGAGGACAGACCCAAGCAAGGACTATTTGAATGATTTTAGGCTGTAAAAAATGATCTTATAAGCGGTTCTTAACAGAATAAAGTAGAAAAAGTGAATTGATGCACACGTAATAAGGTCCAGAAACCTTCCATGTCCCTTTATTGTATCCATAAACTATCACAATTTGTAATGTACACACTGCCTTCTCATATCTGCCTTGTGATGCCTAATGGACTGAATAAATATTTAAGCCATAAACACAAATTATTTGAGAGAAAAACTAACAGTTTGAAGATTAGCTGGTATATTGTAAGTTCCCATATTGTGTTACTTGACTACTTTATTATAGCTTGAAGTGTTAGGGCATATACTAATCTACTGCAAAGTGGAGGAATGGTTGAGGAAGGATGGGAGTGGAGTGAGTGAGGAGGCAAAAGTAGGCAGCTCACATCAATAATTGCAAGTCCTATCTTGCAGAGACCCCCCTCTTATATATGTAATACTCACTAAAATATCATAGAAGCCTCCAGGGATTATCAAGACATCATAATTTTTCTAGTTAAAAGCTAGCTTAATAACATTTGTTTTATATATATATATATATATATTCACATAGAGTATCTCACAAAAGTTAATACACCTCTCACATTACTGTACTGTGACATTCTGAAGCAGAGCATGATCCCCTCCCTTCAGAGACTGGGCCGCAGGGCAGTATTCCAACATAACGACCCCAAACACACCTTCAAGACGAACACTACCTTGCTAAAGAAGCTGAAGATAAAGGTGGTGGACTGGCCAAGCATGTCTCCAGACCTAAACCCTATGCAGCATCTGTGGGACATCATCAAATGGAAGGTGGGGGAGTGCAAGGTCTCTAACATCCACCAGCTCCGTGATGTCGTCATGGAGGAGTGGAAGAGGACTCCAGTAGCAACCTGTGAAGCTCTGATGAACATGCCCATGAGGGTTAAGGCAGTGCTGGAAAATAATTGTGGCCACAAAAAATATTGCACATTGTGCCCAATTTGGACATTTCCACTTAGGGGTGTACTCACTTTTGTTGCCAACAGTTTAGACATTAATGACTGTATGTTGAGTTATTTTGAAGGGAACAGCAAATTTACACTGTTATACAGGCTGTACACTTACTACTTTACATTGTAGCAGAGTGTCATTTCTTCAGTGTTTTCGCATGAACAGATATAATAAAATATTTACAAAAATGTGACGGGTGTACTCACTTCTGTGACACATTCTAAATATGTATTGTGCTTTATACCATGGCCCTTTAATAATTTATTCACTATTCATATTAATTAGCAAGTATTACTTAATACTTGTTAAGTGAAACTTGGGTCTTGCTAAGTGAAAGTTGGGTCTCTCAACACCTTGAGCGCGATTGAATTGAGCAATCGTAAGTTATTGTAACCATAAGTGAAGCCGTAAGTTAATTTGCTATTCAATTGTTTGCAGGCTCCGAATAGGTTACTATTACGGACTTGAAATCCTTGCGGTTGTTAAACACAGAACTTACAGCCTCCTGAAATCTTTGATCTTTCACGGCCGCAAGAGTTCCAATCGCTATTTAATTGCGAAAATCGCTCAACCCCGCACTCAAGGCCGCAAATGGCAAATGTAAGCTAAAGCTTCCGGCTTCCAAAAAGGACCCGCAAAGGGTTTACAGACTAGTTTGTAACATTACAAATTACAATAAAAACACACCAAATGGTTTGCATGCCAAACATACTGGAGTGGGTTGCCAGTTCCTTCTCTAGTGGACTGTGATTTGTCTGACCTCTCTGCTATGACGTGTTCACCTACACTGGCCCTACATGGTATAGCTCACAGCTTCATTCAGGTACACAAGCCCCTTCATCACCACCACTTAGCAATCAAGAAAGGGACCAGGGAAACATACACCACACAAATGTACTCTAACCCATCAGGAAGGGCAGCAGAAACACATGGAGGCTGGGCAGAGGCATGTGGAGCAACAGACAACTCACCTCCATCTTTGATACGCCCATCCTGGTGACCATGTTCCCACATGTATACCTATTATCATTTGGTGACCTCCGATTGTTTTGATATCAATCAACTCACATTATCACCTGACATATTCCAATTAGGCCTTCAAGGGAATGTTGATTCTCCACAGTATCATACATTGGACTTGCATGTGTATTAATCCTTTATTATCAAATAATATATATATATATATATATATATATATATATATTATTATATGATATCTCATGATACTGTTAGTATTATTATGGTTATTATATGTATTAACCCATTGCATAGTAACAAGGGCTCATTAGTTTACTGATATAGGAATGTGACACAAATTTGATGTATGTGGATGCCCCATAACCCCAACCATTGACAACACACTGACATGTTGAGAACGGTATAACAAAGCTTTATTTCATACACAGAGCACAATCAGAAATGGTCAAGACTGTGCATTAATATTATGGGTGTGGTGTAGGCGGATCCAGGGAGAGCAAGAGGCTTGTAGGAAAAATGGGATACCTATAGTGGGTAATGTCATAGTCTAGAATAAGCAGGATGCATAGCACATACCAGGTTCACATGTAGTCACTACACCACTGCAACTGACTCTGATGAAAAAGAGAATCATCAGAAATCACCCCATTTAATTGAAGGAACCATTAATGTGCATAGCACTTACAACTTGTCTATATCTGCTCAATGAAACAGATGCTTAAACCTCCGGACTGTGTAATTCAATCCAGTTTCACACATGCAATGTGTTGACAAAACAAAAATTGGAAAATAGTGGTAAAAAGAAAAGGAGGAGGAGGATAAGAAAAACAAAAACATGCATGTACAGTGCAGTGCTAAATACTGTAACTGTAACAATATGCCAACTCACATCATTCCCATCTGCAAGCATTACTAACCATTAGCTAGTTCTCAGTATAACATGACCATTAATAATGATGTGCCATCTCACAATAAATGCTTAGGTGTACTATGACCTTCACAATATGATATTGTTCATCAACATTGATATCCCGTCCATTAATAGGGAGAGGACACAAAGGTCAGCAGCCAGATCAATGTTACTTACATCAGACCCAAGGATCTGTTCTCAGACTGATATTGAGGTCAGGTTCACATGCTTCACTAGTGCATATATTAATGCTGGCTGTAATTAACTTGTGATTGTGAGACTTTGCAAGTCCATTACCATAGAGGTATTAGTCTACATTTAAGCTACCAACAATCATGGCTTAGACATCTGGCTATATGATAGCCGTAAAATTGTGGGAGCAACATGTTAAGGGGGGCTGTCATTGAAGGAATATCTGCTTGAAAGGCACTGTGAAAACATTAAACCTCATACATTTCCATGACAATGCTTGCAGATGCAGAAGATGCCTTCATGGACCTGAATTGTACCTAAAACAAAACAAAACAAAAACATAGCACCTACAAGATAAGGCCTTAAAAAATATAGGGACTGCAGCATCTCTTCTCAACAGCATTCCTCAAGGACCATCAATTGGTGAAATGCTAAACAGAACCCTATGAGGCCACAGAGAAGAGGATCATAGACCATGTGATAGGAGGTTGTCATCTGCATACAAAATATCACCATCACATCGGCCAAGATCCAAGAATCTTAAGCAAAACTAGATAAGGTTAACATTTGGACCAATAGATTGTCATTGAGGAGTGCTGTTAAGAAGCTACACACAGCTGTGCAGCCCCTCCTCTTCCTAGCCACAGGGCCCTAATCCCCTGTGGCCATCCGTCATCTTCCTGGTGGCAGTGTTGCGGGGTGGCATGGGGAATTGGCCTGGTTTGGAGGTGCTGGTGTCCCAGTGGGAAGGGTCTGGGGACTGGCTGGAGACTAGCTCAATAAGGGCGGTGATGTTGGTGGGCCTGGTGTTGACGGCCAGGCAGATGCACCGCTGAGGGGAAGAGGAGTTGGGGTCAAGCCCAGCTGGTCCCTCCAGTAGGAGATGCTGGCGAGATGCTGAGTCTCTGCAGGAGGTGGATATTGGGGTCAAATCCCGGCTGTGTGGATGTGGTCCTGCTGATGACCCCACTAGCCAGATGACATCCTCCTCCTCCAAACCTGGGCCTTTGGCTCATCTTCTTTCCTCCTCCCCCTGTGCCAGTTCTTGCTGGGCGGGGACTTGCTCCTCGACTTCCTGCTCCGGTGGAGTCGATGCCTCTCTCTCGCCATTGGACCCAGACCTCCTTGTTGCTGAAAGAGAGAGAAGATAGGTATATGTTATTAGTATGATGAATAATACATTGTTTTGTACTCCCACACTATCACTTTGGGGCCACCAGTTGGTGCTGCAGCTTGCTTGGCCTCCTTGGCCATCATCTTCCTCACCTTGGCCCTGATATAATTAAAACGGTGCTTGACGGACCTCAAATCCTTTTGCGCTGTGCTCACTGCTGTTACCTCGGCTGCTACCTCCTTCCATGCCTTGGCCCTAGGCCCTGGCCTTGCTTCCCTCCCCCCCCTGCAAGGATCATGGGGCGGCCACTGATGGCACAAAGGAGGACCATATTCTCCTCTTGAAAGTAATTGTGGGCCCTGTGCTTGCACTTAGCCTCTTGAACTCCCTATCATCTAGCACTGAGGCCTGTCCCTCTCTCGAACTACCTACCCCTCTGTCCCTGGTCTATATTTGCCTCTTGCTAGGTCAGCCCTGTCCCCACCAACCTACTCATCTCCACTCTCCTCCTCTCCTCCACTCTCCACCACTTCTCCACCACTCTCCTCCTCCACCTCCTCCACCTCTGCAACCTCCTCCTCCAACTCCTCCACCTCCACCACCTCCTCCAACTCCTCACGCTCCTCCTTCTCTCCTCCACCACTCCTCTCCTCCTCCACCACTCCTCACCTCTTCCTCCTCTCCTCTACCACTCCCCAGGGCCACCTCTCTCTCCTCCTTCCATTTATATCCCTAAAATAATACTGTATAAGGATAAATAAATTTAAGTTTTTCTTTTTTGTGTGTATTATGCGCATTTATTAATTGTTGGGGGATGGGGTGTGGGGATGGGTGTGTGTGTGTATGGAGTGACCTAGCTCTACGTGTTCTTTAATTTAGGTGTATTGCTAGCATGTGTAATCTGTAAATATGTGTAATCAAGGAATGTAAGTGTAAATTCATAATTGGATCAATAGAAATAAACAAAACCGCAATATACTCCTCTCAGAACTCGCCTACTCTCTCACTCTTACTCAAAAATCTCCAACTCCAGGACCTGTGTGCTACTTCGGAAGAAAATACAACAGTCAACACATGGGGGCGTGGAACACAACTTTATAATCTCCCTCTGTCAATCATCTTCGAACGGGATCCGGCAACACACCCGCAGATATACGGCCTGTATCCAGCGAGATGCAGGCTTGTAATTGAATCGAGCTCCTTGTCTATGGAAACTTAGTGAAAACCAGTGAAGGGAGATGAGGTTCACTGTTAGGAACCGTCTTGCCATCTGTTCTTCTCTGAATATTAGTGCTGGGCAGTCAAAAAAAGCTCTCCTGTTTGTTCTATTGCTCACTTTGTGCGCAAAGAGCAACAACAACAACAAAAAATAGTTGTGATTTTTTTTTTTACCCTATGGACCACAGCACACCAGGCACATCTATCATTTTGTTTCTAGTTGTGTTTATCCATAAGGTTAATTGGCAAAGATGCTGGAGTGGATTGCCAATTCCTTCTCCAGTTGACCATGATTTGTCTGTCCTCTCTGCCCCTCTTTGGTGACCCTACATGTTATAGCTCACAGTCTCATTGAAATATACAAGCCCCTTCACCACAACAAGGTATCGATCCAACAAGGGCTTTTGTTAATATTTTATCTGAATATCTAAAGGGTATGCTACATTTATCTAAGTCTTTCAGTTATCGAAACATCAGTCCATTCATTTTTTTCATGCATGGAGCTTTATTGTCCCTTTAATCTATTTTCATATACTTATTTTTATACGCTATACACACACACACACACATATATATTACTGTTTTCTTCATATCTTGGGCGAGTGTGGAAGTGGAGCCTAATTACATATTTGTCTTTGGGACAGGTGGCAATATATCTAGTTTAATTTTGACTGTCTTAGACTGGTGGCTGATGTTTATTTCCAGTTGTACAGCGCACAGTGAATTCTTTTTTGTCAGCATTTCAAAGTTTATTAGTTCACTTTGAGAATCATGCGTTAACTCAGATTTCATAAACACTAGCAGGTGGTTCACAGAAAGGTCAGCTAAGCTTCCCAAATTTCATACATCTTATATTGATTCATACATGGGCCAGATATCACATTATTTATTTGAATATATCTTTTTATGACACATAACAGACAGTGGTCTTTTAAACTCCTATCAAAGGAACTGGTTTCCATGACAATGAACAAAGTAATTGCTTGAGACATTATATAGAAGACCAAAGTATACATAGACTATAGCTTTTATATACATAAATAAGGTTAGTTTTAACATTAAACATAATAGGCCAACTAGTCTCAAGCCTAATGAATCACAGCTATGAAGCAGTAGGTCATTATTTAGGAGTGAGCTTTTCTGTCTTTTTGTATAAGGTAGAAGCAAGAGAAGAAGTAAAAAAGAAATAGTTTGTATAAAGTGAAATCTGTAAAACTGTGATCCAACCCAGATCAAACTCATTTTGCCTACACCAACTCCATTCTGGTTGTTGCAATGATCCTGTCCAATAATTGGTTCTCGCCGAAATAATATAGCACAGGGCCTATATAAGGCTGTAGCAATTGAGCAGCTTGGCGTGCTCCTGAATTTTGTTTGGTTTACTGGTTCTTACCTTTATGGTTTTGTTATTTGTATTTTCCGTAATCTCTGACTTTTCTTGTCCTCGGCTTTGTTTGGATTCTAAAGCTGTACTTGTGACCTGGATCTTGGTCTCCTTCCTGTATATGGACCTTATCCACCTGCCCTGACACTGCTTTGTCCAACGACGATTCTGCCTCTGGCCATTATGCTACTGACGACTTGATACTGTCTTGCTATTGGGTTTTTACTATGGATTCCTGACTAACCTGACATGAAGAGCCACATACCGAGGTGGGTCTTTACTAATAGGCTGCCTTTATTATAGATTAATTAATGGCAACCATGTGCTTAACGTATACACACAATTACTAGTTTTTTTCAGTAAGTCAGAACTAAAAAAAAAAACATTAATCTCCAATAGCAATACCTCTTACAATAAGGAATGTTGGAAAAGCCTGCATCATTGAGTCGATATAGAAATGTGGCTCCTGCTCAAATGATGACTGTGTTGTGCTGCACAAGCTAACATATTGGGCCCTAGGAGTAGATGTTTGGATTTTGCAAGTGTTTGGAGTTTGGAGAGCAGAGTAGGCATATATTATTTATTATAGTTACATAGAAATTGAGGTTGAAAAAAGACTTAGTCCATCAAGTTCAACCTTTTCATATCTCCTCTGATCTAATTATTAATTGTTAATTGATCCAGAAGAAGGCAAACAGAAAAAAACCCAAGCGAAACTTTGACAATTGTCTCAAAAGGAAAAAATTAAATACCTTCCTGACCCCATATCGAACTCCTTTCTGGATCAATACTCTTTAATTAACCAGGATAACCCTGAACGCACTTTTTATTTCGAAAAAATACCCAATCCTTTTTAAAATTATCAATCGAATCAGCTTTCACCACCTCCTTTGGTAGAGCATTCCACAGATTAACCATCCTTACTGTGAAGAACCCTTTTCTTTCTTTAAGGTGAAATCTTTTTACTTCTAACCTCAAAGGATATCCCCTTGTCAGTTGAAAACCTCTTGGCACAAAAAGTTCACTTGACAAATCTTTATACTGACCCTGGATGTATTTATATAATGTAATCATATCCCCTCTTAGAAGCCTTTTTTTCTAGAGAAAATAAGTTTAATTTTGATTTCTTCATAACTTAGCCCCTTCATTCCCCTTATTAGTTTTGTTGCCCTTCTCTGTACGTCTTCCAGCTCTAAAATGTCTTTTTTATGAAGGGGTGCCCAAAATTGAACTCCATATTGCAATTGACGGCGTACTAAGGATTTATATAGTGGCAGATTTATATTTGCTTCAGTAGCTTCTATACCCTTCTTAATATATGCTAATATATTACTTGCCTTTGCAGCTGCTGCTTGGCATTGAGCACTGTTACCTAGGTGGTTGTCCACAAGTACTCCCAAATCCCTTTCAAAATCCGATACCCCGAGATTTACTCCATTAAGATCATAAATTGCATAGCTATTTTTCCTTCCTAAGTGCATAACGTTACATTTATTTGCATTAAATCTCATCTGCCCATTTCTCTAATTTATGCAAATCCTTTTGGAGGGAAAGTTTATCCTTTTCTGATTTAATTACCTTGCACAAATTTGTGTCATCAGCAAAAATGGAGACACTACCTTCCAGTCTAACTTGTAAAGTCAATAATAAATATGTTAAAAAGGAGAGGACCTAATACTGAACTCTGAGGAACTCCACTTACCACATTAGTCCAATCTGAATATGTTCCATTTACAACAACCCTTTGCTTCCTGTCTTTTATCCAGCTCTCAATCCATGAGCAAGTATGTACTACAATTCCTGCATCCCTTAGTTTGCAAAATAGTCTTCCATGTGGAACTGTAACAAAAGCCTTTGCAAGATGCAAACAGACTACATCCACTGAGTTGCCTTGATCCAAGTTCCTACTAACCTCCCCATACAAACTAATTGGATTTGTTTGACATGACCTATCCCCACTGGTCTATAATTCCATAGATTTGCTCTTGCTCCCTTCTTAAATATAGGTATCACATCTGCTTTTCTCCAGTCATCTCGTAGCGACCCTGTGTTGGGTGAATCTTGAAAAATTAGATATAATGGTTTGGCTATTAAGGAACCAAGTTCCCTCAGTACCCTTGGATGTATTCCATCAGGACCTGGGGTTTTATTAACATTTATTATTTTCAACCTCTTTTGGATTTTGTTAACCAATTAATTGATGAAGGTAGTGTAGCCCCAATATGTTGCGTTGTCCGAACCACTGGTACCCCCTTGTGTTTCCCGAAGAAATTAATCTATTTATCTCATCTGCCTTTTTCTGGTCACTAATTTTCAGATGGCCTGTTTCACATTCTAATGTTCCTATAGCTTCCTTCCTCGCCTTCTTACCATTAATATGCTTAAAAAAATATTTTAGGGTTAGTCTTACTCTCCTTTGTAACTAACTTTTCATTTTCTATTTTAGCCAGTCTAATAGCCCTTTTGCAAACCATGTTGATGTCCTTGTACTTGCGTAAAGCAGTCTCTGTCCCTTCTTGTTTGTATAATCTAAATGCCTGTTTTTTTACTCTGTATCTTGATCTTTAAATCATTGTTAAGCCACATGGGATGTAATTTATTCCTTCTACTTTTATTTCCAGGATTTAAACGTTGTCTATTTATGTTCAGTATTTTTACCCGTCAGTTCTTTGTCCCAGTCTATACTTTGTATTGCTGCCCTTAGACTGTTAAAATCTGCCCTTGTAAAATTAAGAGTTTTTGTTGGCCTCTTACAGTTTTGTTTTTTTAATTCAATCTCAAATGAGACTGTGTTGTGATCACTGTTTCCCAAAGGTTGCTCTATTTCAACATTTGATACTATATCAATATTATTTGTGATAACTAAATCCAATATAGCTTCATTTCTAGTAGGCTCTTGTATAACCTGGGCCAGATAATGATCCCTGAGTGTACTCAAGAACCTGCTCCCCTTAGCTGAACTGCTGGTCTCATTCATACAGTTTATTTCAGGGTAATTAAAATCTCCCATTATTAGAACTTGCCAATGCTTAGCTGCATTTCTAATCTGTAACAATAATTTAATTTCCTCACTTTCAATTATATTTGGGGGTTTATAGCATACTCCTACTAATATTCAAGAGGAATGTGCTGCTCCGCTATTTAACTCTACCCACAAACATTCAACATTACCGCTAATTCCAGCATAATTATCTTCTCTTACTATAGGCTTAAATTCAGGCATAACATACAGGCAAATTCCTCCTCCTCTTTTACCATTACCCCTATCTTTCCTAAATAGGTTATAACCATCCAGATTAACAGTCCAGTCATGAGATTTATCCCATCACGTTTCAGTAATTCCTATTAAATCCCATTTCTCATTAACTGCTAATAATTCTAACTCTCCTATTTTTCCTGGCAAGCTTCTGGCATTAGTAAGCATACACCTTATGCTGTTATAAGTTTGTAGTTTTGAAGTGCCTGCCACTATGCTTGAGTTACCTACCAATACCTCCCTATTGACTATACTACCCCCCAATTCTCCATCCCAATGACTAGTTAATTCATTCCTTACTCCCTCTACACTTTCTACCCTATTACTTCTATCTAGTCCCTTCCCTCTACCTACTAGTTTAATAGCTCCTCCAGCCTTTCTACCATCCTTTCTCCTAGCACACAGGATCCCTCATCACTAAGGTGCAATCCATCCCTGCTATAGAGATTGTACCCAAGTGAGAAGTCAGCCCTGTGCTCTAAAATGTTGCGTTGTCCGAACCACTGGTACCCCCTTGTGTTTCCCGAAGAAATTAATCTATTTATCTCATCTGCCTTTTTCTGGTCACTAATTTTCAGATGGCCTGTTTCACATTCTAATGTTCCTATAGCTTCCTTCCTCGCCTTCTTACCATTAATATGCTTAAAAAAATATTTTAGGGTTAGTCTTACTCTCCTTTGTAACTAACTTTTCATTTTCTATTTTAGCCAGTCTAATAGCCCTTTTGCAAACCATGTTGATGTCCTTGTACTTGCGTAAAGCAGTCTCTGTCCCTTCTTGTTTGTATAATCTAAATGCCTGTTTTTTTACTCTGTATCTTGATCTTTAAATCATTGTTAAGCCACATGGGATGTAATTTATTCCTTCTACTTTTATTTCCAGGATTTAAACGTTGTCTATTTATGTTCAGTATTTTTACCCGTCAGTTCTTTGTCCCAGTCTATACTTTGTATTGCTGCCCTTAGACTGTTAAAATCTGCCCTTGTAAAATTAAGAGTTTTTGTTGGCCTCTTACAGTTTTGTTTTTTTAATTCAATCTCAAATGAGACTGTGTTGTGATCACTGTTTCCCAAAGGTTGCTCTATTTCAACATTTGATACAATATCAATATTATTTGTGATAACTAAATCCAATATAGCTTCATTTCTAGTAGGCTCTTGTATAACCTGGGCCAGATAATGATCCCTGAGTGTACTCAAGAACCTGCTCCCCTTAGCTGAACTGCTGGTCTCATTCATACAGTTTATTTCAGGGTAATTAAAATCTCCCATTATTAGAACTTGCCAATGCTTAGCTGCATTTCTAATCTGTAACAATAATTTAATTTCCTCACTTTCAATTATATTTGGGGGTTTATAGCATACTCCTACTAATATTCAAGAGGAATGTGCTGCTCCGCTATTTAACTCTACCCACAAACATTCAACATTACCGCTAATTCCAGCATAATTATCTTCTCTTACTATAGGCTTAAATTCAGGCTTAACATACAGGCAAATTCCTCCTCCTCTTTTACCATTACCCCTATCTTTCCTAAATAGGTTATAACCATCCAGATTAACAGTCCAGTCATGAGATTTATCCCATCACGTTTCAGTAATTCCTATTAAATCCCATTTTTTCATTAACTGCTAATAATTCTAACTCTCCTATTTTTCCTGGCAAGCTTCTGGCATTAGTAAGCATACACCTTATGCTGTTATAAGTTTGTAGTTTTGAAGTGCCTGCCACTATGCTTGAGTTACCTACCAATACCTCCCTATTGACTATACTACCCCCCCATTCTCCATCCCAATGACTAGTTAATTCATTCCTTACTCCCTCTACACTTTCTTCCCTATTACTTCTATCTAGTCCCTTCCCTCTACCTACTAGTTTAATAGCTCCTCCAGCCTTTCTACCATCCTTTCTCCTAGCACACAGGATCCCTCATCACTAAGGTGCAATCCATCCCTGCTATAGAGATTGTACCCAAGTGAGAAGTCAGCCCTGTGCTCTAAAATCCCAAACCACTTCTTAATGGACCACTTTTTAGCCACACATTAACCTCCCTAAGCTCCTTCTGTATTCCTGGGCTAGCACGTTGCACTGGTATCTCAGAAAATACTACCTTAGAGTTCCTTGCCTTAAGCTTATTCTACAGTTCTCTAAAGTCATCCTTTACGACACTCCATCTTCCACTAACTTTGTCATTGGTACCCATATGTACCAAGACTGGCTCATTTCCAGTCCTTCACAATAATTTATCTACCCGATTCACAACATGTCGAACCCGAGCACCCGGGAGACAGCAAACTAGTCTCTTGCTGGGATCTGGGTGACAAATCACCCTGTCTACCTTCCTAATAATAGAGTCCCCTATCACCAAAACCTGTCTGTTGCTCTGCCTATTCTGCCCTCCCTCTCCTCCAGTAGAACTGTTCTCCCAGCTGTTAGAGGGAACAGCTCTATCTGGCTAACAGCTCTATCTATTCCTGAATGGACATCCCAAAACGTTTCACTGGCCAATCTGTTGGTGTTTGCCAACCCAGAACTGGCCAGCCTCCTCCTCCTGTTCCCCTTGCTTTCCCTTGTAACTGTAATCGAGCTACCTCCCTGGACATCCTCACTAGCTGCATCTAACCTCCATGCTAGGCCCTACTAAACTGTGCTCACTTTACAATGGAGCAATATCAGTGCAATTCTGCAACACGCTCACACCTCTCACAGAGATATGGAGCTGTTATTTTACATATGATTTAATATATAGTGGTAATATTTGCACTATCCATAGGCCATCTCTCATACCCAATCTATAAACCACATAAACAATACCCAACCTGTGTCATATTATCTATAAACATCTTAAAACTATGAAAGTGTCAATTAATTGTTGTTAGCTCTATTTGTATTGAAATCCAAAGAAAGTTTGAGGCATTTAACAGTCTAAGCATTTTAATGAGCACCAAGTAATTGCATGTAAGCAAGTGAAAAATCCTTATTGTGACTCATAGATTCTCAGACAACAGGTGGAAAAGAATAATAAGAAAGAGAGTGAAGTAAGCAATCTGCAACCCACTCTAGTAACTTTTCTGAGATAACTTTATGGACAAGCACAACCAGAGACATAACTATATGGCAACAGAATATGAGCCTCAGCTCAGAAGATGGCTACCACATTACTGCGGAGTAGAGAGCAAGGATGAGTAGCACCAGATGTAATTAAGTAGTTAGGCCAAATCCTAAAGGACATCTAGCTGAGTATGGGTCTAGAGGGTTAGCACGACTTCAGCGCGCGTGCTGAAGCCGCACTGACTTAGGGACGCCAACAATTGGCCATCACACACATGTGCTCAGGCCTGGAAGCGCGCACGTGCATTATCGCCCCCCTACCAGCTTCCCCTCCCTGTTATACCCCTGCCTATTATATGTACTGTACCACTGCCTGCCCCGACTGTGTACCCATGCCTGTTTTTTTTCTCCCGTCTCTCTCCCCCCTACTCTCTATCACACATCACTCCCTCCTCCCATCCATTGATATTACTTACCCCATCCCATGGGCATACAGGGGAGTAATGACCGGCAGCCAGGCCCTGAGACTTCACAAATGGGAAACATAGATTTTGGGGCACACTGTTGCCTGTGGGATGGGGTAAGTAATATCTGTGGATGGGAGGAGGGAGAGATGTGTGATAGAGAGGAGGGGGGAGAGAGAGAACAGGCAGGTTACATAGTCGGGGCAGGCAGGGGTGCAGTACATATAATAGGCAGGGGTAAACCAAGCAGGGGAAGCTTGTAGGGTGTGCTATTGCGCGTGCACGCTTTCAGGACTGCGCACATTTCTGTGATGCCTAATTGTGAGCGCCCCTAATTCGGCATGGCTTAACCACGCATGCTGAAGATGGTGTGTAGTCTAGAGGGGCAAGGAAAGTCCACTGCTGCAAATTCAGAATTTTAGAACTATGAACCAAGTAAAACTGGATGTAGTCAAACATGAGATGACAAGGTTAAACATTGATATCCTGGTAATTAATTAAGTTAATTTAAATCGACTGGAATAGAAAACTTCCCATGAGACAACCACCAGATCTTCTACTGTGGTCAAGAATCCTGCAGAAGAAATGGAGTAGCCCTCATAACCAAACAAGTGCTCAATTACAGCCCAATAGATGACAGAAAGATTTCCATTTTAATTCAAGGCAAGCCATTTAACTTCAAAGTGATCCTAGTCTATTCTCCAACCATGGATTCTGAAGAGGCTGAAGTTGTCCAGTACTACGAAGATATTTAACACGTTATAGATATAACGCCAAGAAAAGATTGGAATGCTAAAGTAGGAATAACTGGCAAGTTTGGCCCTGGAGTACAAAATCAAACAGGTCAGAGATTAGTAGAATTCTGTCAAGATAATTCTCTAGTCACAGAAAACTATCTCTTCCAACAGCCTCTGAGACCATACATGGACATCACCAGATGGACAATATAGAAATAAGACTCATAAGTACTCAATACTTTGCAGCCAAAGATGGAGGAGATCGATACATTAAGCAAAAACAAGACCTGGAGCTGACTGTGGCTGAAACCATGAAATTCCTATTGCAAAGTTTGCAGAATCAAACTGAAGAAAAGTTGGAAAATCATCAAACCTAGCAGATATGAAATAAATAATATCCCTTGTGAAAATTAAGTGGAAGTAAAGGATAGATTTAAGGGATTAGACATGGAAGACAGAATGCCTGAATAATTTTGGACCAATGTTTGCAATATTATGCAGGAAACAGCAACAAAGAATATCTCCAAAATAAAGAAAATAAATAAGGCAAACTTGCTATCTAATGATGATTTTAAAGTAGCCCAGGAAAGAAGAAAAGTGAAAAGTTGTACGCAACATATACACGTACACCATAAGTAAAGCTGGGCTGGATGAATCCAAAGCCAGGATCAATATTGCTGGAAGAACTAACAACAACCTCAGATACGCAGATGATACTACTCTAATGGCTGAAAGTGAGAAAGAAATAAAGCACCTATTGATGAGAGTAAAAGAAGAGAGCACAAAAGCTAGCCTGATATTCACTGTTAAAAAGATGAAGATGAGGGCAAATAGCAATCTCAGACCCTAGCTAATAGATGGGGAAGAAGTGGAGGCACTGGCAGATTCAGTTGGTGACTGTAGCCATGAAATTAAAAGACATTTGCTTCTGGGAAGGAAAACTATGACAAGCTTGGAGAAGCTAGTGAAAACTAATGATTTTACACGATCAACAAAGGTCTGCATAGTTAGAACTATGGTATTCCCAGTAGTAACATATGGATGTGAGAGCTGCACCATAAAGAAGTCTGAGCGACGTAGAATTGATGCCTTTGAATTGTGTTGTTTGCAAAAACTGGTTAGAGTTCCTTTGACTGCAAGAAGATCCAATAAATCAATACTTTCGGATATCAAGACAAAGTGTTCACTGGAAGCTATGATCACGAGGCTGAGAAGGCATTGAGAAGACAGGATTGCCTAGAGATGCTGGGAAAGATTGAAGGCACAAGTAATGGACGACAGAGGCGTGGATGGATAGGTGAGGTCACTGAAGCAATGAACATAAATTTGATGAAGCTCAGAGGGGCAGTCACTTAAAGTTGTACCTGTTGTACGGTTATCCATAGGGTCATGGAAAGTCAGACGCGACTGAATGACTAAACAAAAAAAAGTAAGGATGAGAGAAAAAGAGGATTACAATGTAGAGAATTAGTTCGAATGGGTATGAAAGGGGTGCACATGCAAATTGGGCCTACAACAGCATAAATCATAAATACCTTTTTTTTTTTTTGCTTTTTTTGAAGGGCAAGTTGCATAACACTGATTCCGGAGCATGCAACCCTGTGTCAAATATTTGTGTAAGAAGCCACACTTGCTGTGTAACCCATGTCTCTTTTTTTCTGTCCATGTCCCTTCTCATGTATTATTTTTTTCTTCCAGGCTTTCATATCTTTATAGTTTGCCCTGAATTTAGACTACGACTAGCGCAGATTATAAATTTAAATAGACAAGTGATATCTTAGGGAAATAAACCCATTAGTGCTTGACACTACAAATTCAAATACGAGGACATCATTGGGTTAATCATATTTACATGGTATTGGGAATTTTTATTGGTGAAAAAACAACGTCGATTAAAAGAATTTAAAAGAAGGTTTAAAAACACTGTGAAAAATAGTTCCTTCAATGGCTGTTGTAACCACTATTGCCACTCTGTTATATAATATTCTTAGAGTGTAGTTACAAAAATAATTTCTCAGAGTATATAGAAGGGCAATTGCTCACTGACTTAAGAGCTATAAAGAAATCCCATAGGTATACATATATACATATAATGTTGGTAGAGATTGCTGGCAAGTGGTGTGGAGCACCTATTATTGGTAGAATTATCTGGGTGGTCATGAATACAAATGCTCAGCCTCATATGGGAGTGTAATAAAGTCTGATACAGAGTCAAGTTAGTGTATAAAGCAAAACTGCTTTCCCTTTGTGTATGTATGCACATACACAACTGTCACGATAACTCTCTCCTCCTAACTTGATTACCGAGGGTGTTTATCAGTTCAAAGAATAAGCTATAGTAGCCAAAGTTGTATGCCCTTAAATTGCCTCTGAACTATTTACTACAGAGCGTTTGCGCCTCCATCAACACGGAGTTTCGCGCTTCCTGATTACGGCGTGCGTGATGACGTCACGCTACGCTCGCCTGTTACCTAACATGTTTCTACGTTACAAACGTCTTTGTCAAAGGATCCTTTGGCTACTATAGCTTATTCTTTGAACTGATAAACACCCTCGGTAATCAAGTTAAGAGGAGAGAGTTATCGTGACAGTTGTGTATGTGCATACATACACAAAAGGAAAGCAGTTTTGCTTTATACACTAACTTGACTCTGTATCAGACTTTATTACACTCCCATATGAGGCTGAGCATTTGTATTCATGACCACCCAGATAATTCTACCAATAATAGGTGCTCCACACCACTTGCCAGCAATCTCTACCAACATTATATGTATATATATACCTATGGGATTTCTTTATAGCTCTTAGGTCAGTGAGCAATTGCCCTTCTATATACTCTGAGAAATTATTTTTGTAACTACACTCTAAGAATATTATATAACAGAGTGGCAATAGTGGTTACAACAGCCATTGAAGGAACTATTTTTCACAGTGTTTTTAAACCTTCTTTTAAATTCTTTTAATCGACGTTGTTTTTTCACCAATAAAAATTCCCAATACCATGTAAATATGATTAACCCAATGATGTCCTCGTATCAGATTATAAATTTGCAAGTTTTCAATCTTGTAAAGTGTTGTGGAAACAAGCACTATGGCCCCTATTCAATTGAGAAATTGCTGATTACTGGAGCGTGTAATGTAGCCTGTAAACTAAATTGCTTTTCAATTGGCGTCTTTTAGGGAGCCGCAAACTATCTACGGGTAACCGTCAGAAAATCCTTGCGGTTGTCAAAATCGTAACTTACAATCCATCGAAACCTTTGCTCTTTCAATCCCACAAAAGTTACAACCACTAAAATCGCAAATCACTATTCAATTGCTACGATTCCTCAAGCCTGCAAATGTTTTCACACCCGTAAATGGAAAATGTAGAAGAAAATCCTACAGGTACCTGATAGGACTTGCAAGGGGGTTAAACACCTGTCCGTGGCACTGTAAATACAAATACAAAATCAATACTACACTTTAAAAGACGGGGAAAGCAATGAAAGACATTATGATTCATTGAAGAACAGTATCAAGCTCGGAAATCTTCAATATAATTTTTTTTTTCGTTGTCATATGAATCTCGGGTATCAATGAGTTAATACATATCAGGCCATCCACATGGACTAGAACTGTATCGTCATTCATTTTTAATATGTTTTACATTGCCAAATTGCAATTCTGATCACATACAGACCTCTAAACGCTAACTGATTGACGTGTAACCTCCATGTTTCAATGATGTCATGATGACAGTCTCATTTACTATTGGCTGTTTCTAAATCGGTAATTACGGCTGTAACGGAGTTGGAACAGGAATCCAATATATCCGCTGGTATACGGTAAAATATCCAAGAAGCACTACAGTCTCACCATCCCCAACCTCCCATATTGGACGACACTCAATTGGGAGTCAAAAGAATACTGTCTTTATTTTGTTGTGCAGAGATATATATACACATCTCTTCCCACAGGCAATACGCATCCCCCATAGTTGACCACACAATACACATAGAGGGACAATAGGTGGGTCACACCTCCCTGAGGCTACCTGGCAACTTTGATACAATCAGACATTGATTAGATCATCCTTCCCTTTGTTCCATATTCACAATGTGAACACTTCACACAATGGACCTCTCTTGCGTATGAGGAGCCCTTGTAATAGGATTATCTATTATGCCAAGGTCTGCAATAGTCTGGGCTAATATTCTGCAGAGCATAAACCAACATACATACAGTATAACAGTAGGATCATATTTTAACCATAACCATAAAACAGGGTAAAACAGTGATGGGTTCCGTTACAACGGCCTTTTGTAATTGTTAATGATCACTCTCTGAAATGCTACATACGATTGCATGGTTTACGTTTTTGGCTTTCGGCCCCTAAATTGCAGGCTTGTTCAATTAAATCACTCTGTAATTGTACCAAACTTGAAGCCCGCAGACATACGGCCTGTATAACGTAATCTGCAAGCTTGCAATTGAATAGGGGCCTATGTCCATTTCTTTTGTGTTATTATTTATTGTAGTGTGAATCTGAGTTTCACTTATTTTGTGGTGTATTAGTAGGAAAATTAGAAAATTTAATTTAGAAGATTATTAAAGCAGACATTGCTAGCATATTTTTTTAGATAAAAACGACGTGAAACTAAATAAAAATAAATATAGGAGGAGACAAGCAACTTCTAGATAAAAAAATAGTACCAGATGTATTTTATAAAGTCTAATTACACAATAGAAATCCTTAATATATTTATCTTACATAAGCTAACACTGGATCTGTGGATAAGTAAAGTGAAGTAGGAGGAGGCAAGTAAACCTTGAAACTAGATGAAATATTAGAAAAAGAATAATATATAAATATTTTATAAAAAAATTAAATAAAGAATTACTCAATTTCAAACATATACCTTCTTTGTAGGACCATCTTGAGAGCCATAGATATTTAAGCTACAGTTACAAGCCCATTTTAATATATATAAAAGCTTATGAGATATAGCATTTCAAATAGTCTTGAACCAGAAACCATTTCAGAATACTCACCTACAGTTCATCAAATAATTCAGACAAAGAAATGGAAGATCAACAATTTACCAACTGACCAATGCCATTAGTTGTCATAAAATTATCAAAGCAAGAGCTTGAGATCCACTTCAGATAAAAAGAGTAAAGAAATGTTATTCTAGTTAAGGCAATTGAACCTCACAAGAAATATACTGTACTCGGAAAATTTACACTAGTGAAACCATTTACAATGCTTCTAGAATACAGAAACAAGAAACTATCAGCATCTGTAGAATAGAAAATTAAGTAATTAAGTCCCCAACTTATACATTTTCATACTCACTTTGATTGATTCCAGGTGGTAAATATAAGTATAAAGCTTTTCAACTTACATGGATAACCAACAATTTAAATAGGGGGTACAAAGCTGATCAGTGTTGGTGGTTTTCCTATATGAAAAATTGCCAATCTAATTGTATCAAAGAGCTTCCCTGCAATGTTTAGCTTTATCCACACCACTATCAGCCCCATTAAATTCCCTAAACATGTAAAACCGTAGCCTGTAACGTAGCCCGCAAGACTTACGGCTATTAAGCAACCTGCTAGCGGTCTGTGGGTTAAGAGCGAGAAAACCCTCCGGGACGTCGAAATTTGAACTACGCAGCCACAAATCCTTTGATCTGTCAAGCCCATAACTGTTACGTACAAAAATCGCTATTTATTTGCTACGAATTCACTGGTGTTCAATCTCGTGACCCGCAAATGGAGCCAAAAAGCCAACGTGTACTAGAGAGAACCTGCAAAGGGGTTAAAGTCCTACCCGTAGCACTGTAAATGCAAATATCAACACACTTCTGTACTTATATTGAAAGGGAAAGTTATGTTAAGTATTACAATTAATAGCACAACATTCTCAAGCCCGCAAATCTGCAATATAAAATACTTTATGTTATGTTTAATTTCCGTGTTATATTGATCCCGGCAATCAATGTGTTAATACATATAATGGAACTTGCATGGACTAGAATATCATAATTACTGATTTATTAATATTACATTATTTCTGGAATGCGGGTCCAAGCGAAATTCGTAATTGGAACCCGTAAGGCTTTGAAATCTAACCTCCATTTTTCAGCGATGTAATGATGATCATCTCTTTTACCATTGGCTCCGTCTAAACTCGTAACTATGGGTTTGACTAATTGATCATGTTCTCGGCCACACATGCAACGCGTGCAAGAATGGTTTACAGGTTTGCGTCTCTGGCCCGTAGCTCGCGGCCTTGTTCAATTTAATAGCTCTGTAAGCAGCAGATTTTCAAGCGGATGTCCAGTTGCCGCTATGGGCTTGGAAATTTAATAGGGCTGCATGTCTTCTTAAACTAGTTCAGAAAACTATAGTTCAAATCAGAACTGTGTGCAAAAACTTAAAGGATTAGTATGAGCAAAAAAATGTGTATATGATATTTTTTATAACTAAACAAGATAATAGACAAAATTGTTTTATAAAAGCAAAAATCTATAAACAACCTAAATATTTTGTAACTTTTATATATTATTATTCTTTACTGCAGAGTTACATTTTATTTTTCCTTGCGTGGTGCTGTCTATTGCTTTCTCAGAACTGCTAAGAGCACTGGCAGTTGGGACTGCCAAATTACCATTCTGCAGACAGTTACTTCCTGTTAATTTCAAATCTCCTCCCACTTTGGGAAGTTGATCTGCTGAAAACAAAATGGTAGAATCGACAGTATCATAATGACACATTAAAAGTAAAACAAGAGGGGATAATGGCCGACAGCAGAGCAGAGTGGCAGCACACTCCTGCCATCTAACTGTTAATCCAGCTCCATCAGGGGAGAAACAGACCAGATAGCGGAAGTGTCCCCCAGTGTTGGTGAGAACCCCAAAACATTTTAAGCCATATATTGTGGCATTTTGTCCCACCAGACTGAAAACAAAACCTGGGGCCTAGCCATCTGTTGTTGTGCAGACTGGATTTTGTTTAAACTGGATAAATAACACAGGAGGTGACAGTCCACTATATAGTCACACTCCCAAGGGTGACACCTATTGGAACAGTAAATACGGGGAGTTATAGCCAGCAATTGTTGGTAAAACATTAGACTGCAAATAGGCCCCTTTCTTGTATTCCCCCTCTCTCTCCCCTGTGTCTCTTCCCCCCTCTCCCTCGCCTGTGTCTCATCCCCCTCTCCTTCCCTGGTGTCTCTTCCCCTCCTCTCCCTCACTCTGTCTCTCCCCTTCCCTCTTTCCATACTCTGTGTCTCTTCCTCCTCTCCCTCCCTTGTGTCTCTTCCCCCTCCCTCCCCTGTGTCTCTTACCCCCTCCCTCCCTCCCCTGTGTCTCATCCCACCTCTCCCTCCCCCTGTGTCTCTCCCCCCTCTCCCTCTTGTCTCTTTCCCTCCCCCTCCCTTATCCCCATCTTCCTCCCCCCTCCTCAACCCTCCTTCTCACTTTACCCCTCTCTAATTACCTCCCCCTCTACCTTTACCCTCACTTACCTTTCATTAGCTGCTCCTTGGCAGCTTGTAACAGTAGGTCTCTGGATTTTTGACAAAGGAATCTCACTAATACATCCTTAAATTGAAGGGACCTCCCAAGGCACGATGTGCCTGTTTTATCTCCCATGGATTATCTGTTCGTATAGGAGAAATAGCTTGAATTGTTGCATTTAGATTGGTCATAAGATCTCTAATAGTAGATGGAATGCCACAAATTCGGATGTTATGCTGCCTGGACCGTATTTCCAGATCTTCCAATTTTGTCTCTAATATAGCTATGCAGGAAGAATTTTAAATTATCGTATATACTCGAGTCCCTAATGTCCGATCTACATATTTTAGATGCATGGAGACTTAAGCATCCACTAGATAGAGAGTATACTTTTTACTCGCCAGTGCATACATCCTACTTAAAGATTGATACTGTTTTGATAGACTCCAGCCTATCTGACCAAATTGAACAGACTGAAATACACGCAGATACATTGTCTGATCATGCCTATGTTAGCATATCCATAGACCTAAATTTAAATTATAGATTACCTTTATCCTGGAGATTAAATGAGTTATTACTAACTTTTCCCACATTAAAAGACCAAATTGATAATGATATTGCCTTTTTCTTTGAGGTCAATAATACACCAGAATAAAACATGGGCTGGACATAGGTAGCTCAATAAGCCTATATAGGAGGTACCTGCATTAAAATGGCATCAGTCGATAAAAATAAATTGAGGCAAAATTAGGACACTTTGAGGAAAAGCTTGCAAACTTTCGAAAAACTTAACCAAATTTAGTATTCCGCAGATCTTTGCCGGCAGATAAACAGTAACCAGGCTGGAACTCAACATGGTGCTGTCTGTTCTGACAGAGGCCATGAGATGGACCCACCACATGTTTTACTCTAGTGCCAATAAACCTAAGACTCGCCAGAAAACAAAAAGTATCACAATCAAAAATATTACAAATGCAATCTCCCTCAGGGGCAATCAACAGTAGTCCTAATAACATAAAAAACATATTTTATACTTTCTTTCAGAAATTATTCCAAGCCTCTCCCAGGTCCTCAAATTCTATCAGGAGATAGATGCTCTTAACTCTAAAATCACAATGGAGGAGGTGAAAATAGGTATAAAAAAATTGAAGATTGGCAAAGTTTCAGGGCCAGATGGTTTCACCAACTTATAATTTAAAAAATTTGCAGACCAACTGGCTCCTCACTTGACTAACCTATATAACAACATCATTGAGGGCCGCCCAATGTCTCCAGAGTTTAACCAAGCTGATACAATATTTATCCCAAAAGAAGGGTGTTACTCCACTGAAGTTAAACATTTTTGCCCTATATCTTTACTAAATAGAGACACCAACATTCTAGCAAAACTCATGGCTGACAAATTGGCTTTAATTATCCCAAATGTAATTCACAAAGACCAAGTTGGCTTTATTCCCTTCAGGCAAGCAGGTGATAACATTTGGCATCTATTAAACTATATGTACTGGGCGAAAAAAAAACATATTCCTTCAGGCTAACTCTCCTTGGACATCGAAAGGGCCTTTGACAATATACCAATATATCATACCTCAATGAGGTTTTGTCAAAATTCGGATTTAAGGGACCATTCATGAATTTAGTTCATACATATTACAATTCCCCTAAGGCATCTTTGAAATTGCCCGGAGAATCTAGAGCATTACAAGTTATACAAAGATGCACAAGACAGGGCTGCCCTCTGGCCCCGCTCCTGTTTGCCTTAGTAATAGAGCTACTAGCACAAACTGTCAGATCAAATTCACTGATAAGACACAATCACTTCAAATGCTGTCTTTTTGCAGATGATATCTTGTGCTCTCTATCAGAACCTGCCACCTCGATCCCAGCCTTACTCCCCACTTTAGAGACCTTTGGAAAGTTTTCAGGTCTCAAAATTAATGTGGATAAATCAGAGGCTCGGAACATCTTCCTTAATCAAAATGACCTTATATACCTTCAAAGAAAATTTAATTTTAAGTGGCCAACCACACATATTAAATACCTAGGAGTAAACATTACTAGTAGAACCCAAGACCTTTACAAAGCTCTCTATAAAGAATTAGGATAAAACCTCTACACCTGGTCTGAATGTCTAATTTCATGGCTAGGCTGAAATGGACATTCTCCCTCGCCTCCTCTACCTTTTTTGGACCTTACTAATAGCCCTAAACTACAAAGAATTAGATGTGTTCCAACATCAAGTGTTTAATTTTACCTGGCATAACAAGGCCTCTAGAATATCTAAAAAAATAATGTATAGGCTTAAGTCAAGTGGGGGCCTCTCATGCCCAAATTTTAAATTGTATTATAAGGTGGCACAACTGTTGTTTATTCCCATAGCTCATTCTACATTGCATCAACCCATTTGGGTGTTCATAGAAAATTTCAGGATGTCCCCAAACTCCTGGAGCTTGATTGTCTGACTCCCCAAACCATTATATATAACAGGAAATCTAGCGAGCCCATATACTCTACTCTCCCTTACCCATTGGAACTGGGCCAATCAAAAATATGGTGTGTCGCCTGCTTTATCTAATCTTACTCCTATCTTTCCCCATGCAAATTTGACAATATGTTTGGCCCTGATTTCTATGGTGTGGTGGACCTCATCAGATCTCACAAAAAAATGGCCAGTGGTACAAAGATGACTCAGTGCTCACGTATAAACAAATTAGAGATCTTTATAACATACCCCTGCAGGAACACTTTACCTACTGTAAAATTAAGCACTTTTTTTGAAGTCACAGAATGGCTTATGGAAAAACCTAAAGCTAATTGATTCACGAATCTGTGCGACAAATCTCCACTTTCAAAGAGTGTAGTAAGCCATCTATATAACGCCTTTATTGAAGGGCATGAGGATCGAAAGCTAGCATATATGAAGAAGTGTGAGAGTGACCTGGGTTTAGTGGGAGACAAAGATTTTTGGACAATCTTATGCGAGAACCTTTCCAGAGGTTCACAAAACAGTAGCATTCCGGAGACATCCATCAAAATACTAAACAGTATATATTTAACTCCTGGCAAGCTTTATAAGTGGAAAATGAATAAGAATCCCAATTGTTTCAGGGGTTGTCGAGAGGAGGAATCCTTTTTCACCTATGGTGGACATGCTCTTGAGTTTAGCAGTTATGGACTAATACTACATAGTTAGCCTCTGCTATATTTAATGTCCAATTAAACATAAACCCAGAATCTTGTCTTCTAGGTCACCCATGTGCTTTACTCTCCTCACCTCAAAATAACTATTCCAGTTTCTGATGCTAGCAACCAAGAGCCATATTGCTAAATGTTGAAAATTAAATAGCCTGAGCCGGCAAGCTTTTAAAAATTAGCTTAACTACATTCTCATTAATGAAGGAATAACTCACATTTTAGAAGACCCGTGGATAACTTCACCTTACTCTATTCCCCTAATCTAAAAGATAACATATTAAATAAATCTGAGGTCTTACGTGGATGGGGAGGGGGGGGGGTCGCCTCATTGCGATTGCCATTGTTTATAAAGGTAGGTAGTGATGCCTCCTTTAATACCAAACCTTGGCTTCACTCAGAGAAACTAACTTGTTATGACTCACAATTTTCCTAGTTTAATTTACCTTTTGACTATTGCTTATGTTTGTCATAATGAAAAAAAAAGAGGAAAAATTGTCTGAGTCTGATCAAGCCTGCAGTCTACAAAAAATCCTTTGGTTCTCTGGAATTTTTGGAAAACTTTATATGCATGTATGATCATACGTAAAGTAAAAATAACTTGTACAAATTATATAATCTCGGTTTGATACAGACAATATCATGATCCCTATGTAAACAGTTTTGTGATTGCTCTAAACCTCTGCTTAATAAAAAAACTTGTGAAAAAAAGAGTAAAACTAGAGGCAGTATTATTTATTTTTAAAGGTGAATGATTAAATTAAGAACACTGAGGCTGTCAGTTTAAAGGGCCACTGTACACTGAAAAAATGTATACGTGTGAAACTTTGACTCTGACTAAGAGTATAATTTAGCAGAAAAAAAGAAATAAAGCTAGGAATCCATGACACTCCATGGAAGTTGTGTGTGTGCGAGATGGATGTTTTACATTGATGCAAGGTATATGCTTCTGGGCCTGTGAGGGGTTAGGCATTTGGTGTCAATTTCAATTTTACCCAATTATCTCACTAAGACTATGGGCTTCTACCTGTTCCATTGTCCCTCACCTCTCCCTCCACTGATAGCTACAAAAACACACCATCATAATTTAGGTCTGTGTGTAATGGAACAAACACAAAATGGATTCTGGTACTCAAAACCAGAACTTCTAAAATTTAGATTTTCCCAAAAAAGATTTTTATGTCCATGGCTTATACCGCTGCTATTGTTAGTTTGGTACATATTTGACACACACATATCTTTATTTGCTGTACTGGAGTGGTCCTTTAACCATTGGCAGTTAAAGACATCATCACATACATTTGATATCCAGTTACATTCTGTAATAGACTTTTCTTACTAGAAGTACCATGGAGAGATCTGCAAAAAAAGCCATTAGCAAGAGAACTGTTTAAGCTTTGCAGTTAAACTATGTTTATTAAATAATCAGTTGGTAACTATCTTAGAATAAATTAGCTCATTGAATTAATGAACAACAACATATTAATATTATAAAATAATCAAATTATTATATTATTTTACATTTTATTTTTTATTTAATTTAAAAAAGGCAAAACAATAATAAATTGTTTAGAAGAAGCTGGCAGCATTGCATGTGAATGATCAATGGCTTTTGGGCCAAGAGTGGCAGTAATTCTGAAACAACGCAGTTTGTTAACTGTTCGTGTGCTGCTGCGGTTAAGTGGGCAGTGACGGGATAAATGGCACCATTGTGAATAAACTGCGTTGAATCTGCTTAGTACCACGTGTCATTTATGTCAGAGGTGAACGTTGTATGTAAAAGTGTATGTGGGCCAACCTACACAATACAGATGAGCAACTCACTGTCCAAACAAACCAGGGGGCTACCATACGTGTATCTAAAATGACAGTATAGCCAACCTGTCTTCAATTTAAACGACAGTACTGAAATTGGATCTCTTTTGATTGGCAAAGGGTTGCTTTTTTTGATTAGTAACATTTTCTGCTCCATTGACTGGATGGACTTTGGCGTGTCAGGTGCGAAACCTCCAAGAACAAACACTCTGCAATCATTGTTGGAATAACACAAATTGGTGTTAGCAGCATTATGGCACTCTCAACAGATTGGGTTATCTATCCATTTTCCAAATTACCTGGACTTCAATCCCATCGAGCACCTATGGGACCACTTCGATTGCCATGTTCTGAATATGAATCCTCCACCACACACTCTTCCACTGCTGTCATATACACTGCAGTCTACATGACTCCAGATACCCTTGCCAACCTTCCAGGATCTTATTGACTCACCACCATGCTGTCTAGCTATTGCCCGTGCTGCACACAATGGTTATTCTGAATATTAGCTGTTATAATAAAGTGACATACAGTAGACTCCCGATTTCTGGAAACTCTCAACTAACTGGCACTTGACCCTGTGCAACCGGAATCTGAAGCAACAGAAAATGACCATGCACAACAGGAACTTTAAGCAACCGGGAAAAAGAGCAGCCTGTAAGTGACCCTAAGCGTGGATGAAGTGGATCCTGACCATGTAGGAATCCATTGGAAGCCTCTGCCTTGAAGTGCCCACCAGAAGTCCCTGCCTGGAAGTGCCAATCTGCAGCATCTAAGGGTAAGTATCAATCTCATGTATGTAGTGTATAATAAAATGTTTTTTTAAAATGACCTTTTCTTTGTATGTTTTTTTTTACCTTTGAATGACTCAATTTAATTAGCAGTAGCAATGTATAGATGGTTTTAGGTTTTCTAGGGGGAATAGTGTTAGGCCTATTTTAATAGTGACTCTCAAGCAACCGGAAACTACAGTCTACTATATATATATATATATATATATATATATATATATATATATATATATATATATATATATATATAATATTTTTATTTTATTTACTTATTTATTACTTTTCTACTTAAGTAATGTTATAAAAAAGTATAAATAGTAAAGGGACGGTGGCTCAGGTATAATTGATAAGTGCCAAATTCAAATGGATGATGCCAGGGTGCTCCTAAGGATAGTAGGGATAAGTAATACCAAAAGAGAGAAAAAATATCCTTTTTTAGGGCACACCTGGGAAATCCAATTCTCAGAAAAAGAGAATGAACTAAATGTTAAAACTTAACTTTTAATAGTAATAATAAAATCCACTTAAAATACATAAACGTAGGTTGCAGAGAGTAAATTATATGAAGTTTACTGGGAAAAATGCCACTGTTGTGGAAAATGCCACTATGAGGTAGACCATATAAAGTGCAATGTGCTAGTATAGTCACTGATAAAGTGGCTAGTATATAAGAAATAAAGTGCTATAAAGTGCTACTAGTGATAAGGTGCCAAATGCTATGACACAAATAAGAAATATATGTGAGTGAAGCAAGTGTATCACTTGAATATGGTTGCCTATAAGGTGCACTATAAGTAAATATTAACAGCTGTTTGCTGAACAAAAACCAGTAAACCAAATGATAAATGTGGCAAGGGGTAAAAGATAGGAGTTGAAGATATTGAGAAGTAAATGCCCCTAGAGTACTGATATCATCTTAGGTAATGTACTCAATATCTGTGTATCTCAAATACCCTAGTATCCAAATAACAGCGTAGCCTTCAGGATATACCCATAACCAGTAGCTACTACCTTCCAAATCCACTAAACTATTGCTGAAATAGCCTAACTAATGCAGTGGTGAAGGGGCTTTATGCTATGGGCCTGAAGCTGAAAACGCTGACTCTATGCTAGTCACGCCGTGGTCTAGACGCAAGGTAATGACGTCATAGACTCGCGACGGCGTTCCTACTTGTAGTAAAACAGAAGTTTATGGAAGTACATATTCCAATTTCAGAGCAGATGACAAATAAGCAGAAGTAGTTACGAAGCCAAGTATCTACAGAGACAAAACAGCCAGAGCACACCCAATTGAAGCAAAGGCTCAGCTCAAAATAAGGGCTTCAAAGAGACTCTATCACCCCAAAATTGAGTTTTTTTTTAGGTTATTCATAAAGAGCATGAAAACTGGATGAACATTGTGTAGGCCATTTTTTTAGTACTGATTTTGGTGCTTTTTTATACAAAATGTACAATGTATGGACAGTTTATGAAGCTCTTTAAGATGAGACCAACCTTACAAGTTGCTCTAAACAGCCTGAGCTTTTGTTCTGATTGGGTTTTCTAGGAATGTTGTTCCCTCATTTTGTTGTCACTATTTTAAGGTTGACTGGATGTCCTGTAGTTAATGTAAAGCAGCTACACAGCACCAGCACAGCTTGCAAACAATAAAAGTAATTGAAATAAAAACAAGGTGTATTTGAATATTGTCTACTGAACATTCACCTTCTCATTTCTCTGATTACATACCATTTATTCTTAAGCACAAATTGTTTGTATCACATTTAATATGGCAAGAAAATGTACCTCTTCAACCATAACACAGAATTTAATTTTGTTCTATAATTGTTTTTGTAAAGATCCAAGAAAAATCAGGCTTTATTGTGTTGAGATGAAGGGGGTTTGTTTAGCAAACATTTTTCTTGACAATCTTCTGCTATTCTTGTGTATTTCTACTTTCATTACTTAGATATTGCATCAGACACTACATAAACATTTTAGAACTCCTTATTTGTTTATTTGTATTAATTAAAATACAAATTTTATGACGTTTTCTTACCGAATCATACTTTTAGTCACAGTCATAGTACTATTACAACGCAAATTTTTTTTTTATAAATACGAGATGCGGGAATTAGAAAAAAAAACATTACGAACTCGCAAAATTACCACCTTAACGGCCGAACCGCGCCCATCAGAAAACATTAAAAACACAATAAATACATACAGAAAATATATAAAAAGCTTACCCACAGCAAGGGGGGGGGGGGGGGGGGGCACCCAGGACCTCTGCAAGTGAAGTTACACCTCAATTTAAGTCCAAATTCCCTGGTTTAGACACACGAAAATCCCCTAAGCGAGAGAAAAAATGGCCGCCGAAAAAACCCCGAAAACGAGGCTACACGACCCTAAAGCCGGAAAACAACACCAAGCACAGATGTATTTTTAAAAAAAACCTGTACGAGGTAAAGATACACTTTTAGCAAGGATGCTAAATCATCCACACACGCGTACCACATACACATTCGCCGCCATTTCACAACACTAACTTACACAATGCGGAAGTACGAAGCTACACTAACGGCTTTCCCTCGCGCACGCAGCATATTTACACTACACACTGGACACATTGCTGACACTTACACCTCAGCTCCACAACAGTTCAAACCTACATTGTATGCTGCAGGAACATCGAAACAGATTGTCAGCTCTTCAGCACAATGCTTCCTGTATATATTACTTAGAAATAGGTAAAGTATATTAATTTATTATTTATTTTATTGGCATACAAAAATACATATACACCAAAAAAAAAAAAAAAATATCGCAATAAACACAAAAGACATTCACCGCGTGCCTCACAACCAATGCCAACGCTGCTCATACCACACAAAATGCACCGGGAACAGCCTTGCAATAAGCGCAAAAGGCAGATCAGCGCCGACCTAACAATGACAGCAAAAGCCCCTGTAATAACAAAAAAACAAACATCCAACAGCGAAGGCGCTCAGTGCAAGCCTTGCAATGAGCGCCGAAGGTCCTCACGGTAAAAAACGTCTGAAACAGCATTCCCTGGCTTACAATTTCATGTCCGTAATTTTTTTACGGGGTATTCACTAGTATATTTATAGTTATCGAATATCTAAAAATATGCAGAGAACATCCCTATTGCAATACAAATAAGAAAAGATAAATATTTTTTTTCCTTTTTTATTAAAAATAATGTAGTAGCAAAGACTTCACATACAATTTGTCACAGCCTTTTGGGGCCAGGATGGGACTCCCCTGCCCCCCACAACCAACGGCCCAAAAGAATATGTGGGGAGCAAGTCATTTCTGATCTATTTCACTTTATTTTTTTTTCTCACCATGCAAAACCAATCATTTAACAGCCCACTTTCTCATTTATTCGGACAGTTCTAATGCAAAGTTTTCTAACGCAGACATCTCCATGCCTCAAAATCCAACAACATTATGCATATAATAACCGTTGTACATAAAGTACTACCCATATATTACTACAATAGAACACAAAATGTAACAAAGGCACATTGGCATGATACAAATGGTCTCATGACTGGCACCTGTGCAATCTTGGCACACAATTATATTTATCAATAATAACAATCTTAATTTGACTCAAATGCAAAACAGGTGCTCCATCATAACTATGAGTAAATAAATTAAGCAAAGACACGTCTGCATTCCTCATGCCAACTCACAATGTAAATGATACTTGGGCATATTTCCTTTTGGATTTATGATGAATATAAATATAATTATCTGAATGAGAAACAAACCCGCCCATGTGATGAGTTTGTCCTGTTGGCCAAAACTCAATTAGCCTCCGTGTGTTTATTTGACTTTCTTTGAATTTACATACATAACCTACAGAGAAATTAAATATTTATCCTCAGTTTATCTCAATTTTAAATGGTATAGGGGAAATACATACCCCACTATCCTCTTTGGAACATGCAACACATTTTTACCTCTGATATCTTTTTGTCAGTATGTTGGATGTGGGCTCTTCCTCCAAATGTCTTGGTAGATCTAGGTAGCTCCTCACTGATCTGGGGCTGCTGGTCTTAATGTGCAGAAGAGGCTTGTCTGGCTTTTTGATTCTAGTACGTCCTTATGGGCAGAATTAGTCTAATATGCTTGAGGAAATTCCTCCATTTTTATTGGACCAAAATAAGAAAAACCTCAAGAGATTGCACCCTGTATGTCTTGCTGTTAAATCTTGTCCATTCTCAAATGTGTGGTTCTCACTTCTTTGTTTTGTTAATGTGTACATAAATAAATTCTCCACCCTGAACAAAGCAAATGTCTTGAACAAATTAACTATAGGTTCAGGAAAAATATTTATAGGAAAAATATCACATCAAATTGATCTCAATGAAGTAAAAGACAACTACAGTGGGATCTATCTCATTTCTCTACCAGTGACAGCAGCAGTTGTGGCAAGTGGCCGCTAGATGGCGCTGTCGATATTTTGCAGCGCTGCCAATATTTGAGACAAGTTGTAACCTTTAAAGGTTACCCTAACCCTTAAACTAACCCTAACACTTACCCTAACCCTCACTCTATCCCTAACAGTCTACGTAACCCTAAGTCTATGGTATCAGCACTGAAAATCGGCAGCGCCATCTAGCGGTTGGTGGCCACCACTGCTGCTGCCGCTGCTGGTGAATGTATTGCCATATTTAAAAAGGGAAAGGACCCTGCAGTGTTCATACTATAGGGCTTCATATGTTTATTTAATAACTAATTAGCAATACATCCGTAACCTTTTCCTGCAGTGACCACTTTAGGCAAAAGGACTAGCCCGCAGTCTAATTCAGTTTTCAACACTAAAGTTTAAATGTAAGTTTTAAATGCTACATTGACTTTTACCTTCCAATACTGATTGTGTTGCAAATCAATTCTTAAATAAACAAACCAGTTTATAAGCAAGCTTGTTCCTTCTCCAGTGGGCCACAGCATACAGCTCCTGGAATTCATAGGTGGTCTCCCATCCTAATGCCTTCAGGGTACTGTGACCTCTTGGTTGCCTGACTGCAATCGAACCCAGGTTGCAGTGGTGAAAGCTTCAAATCCTAACCACGGGACCACCTGGGAACCCAAGTATGATCACTAAAGGGATCCAAAAAAGAACTAGAATATTAGTAGGAACTCTGTAAGGCACAACCTGCTCACTTAAAGGACAGCGCATGTGGTGAAAGTGAGAGAATTGCAGCTTTGAAATCTTGTCCATAATCGTGTCTCATGTTGCTAGCAATTACCTTTTTCTTAAGTTCTTTGGATATCTTTAAGACAGGATTTTTACAACTAAAGGATATTTTATCTCCATGTTGTACTTTTCTATTATTTACTTGTGGACATGGTATTGGACATTAGTTACTGTATTGAGTAAGTTTGTAGTAATAGATTGGTTAGCGCTTTACTTTGTTCTTACTTCTTGAAATTGCTAGGTTTGACTACCTTGTAAATCATTTCTAGCTTAATTCCACCCAACCCTAAACCTTTACTGAGTCTTGGACACTGTTTTTGTTCGTTGGTGTACTGTTTCATGTGCATATATCTATGATAGACGATCCATGAATCTTACATATGACATTGTTTTATTTCCATACCCCCTGTGATGCTAGAACTAGTGGTGCAGAGGGGTACGAAAATAGCCCCTACACACTATGCCCATACTATACATTATTGCTACTACTAAGTGGCATTAGATCTGGATTCATATTCTTGGATTCATATTTTTGGATTCATATTTTTGCTCTAGGCATGGTACAGTCTGTCTCAAACCATTGTTCCCGATAGATTTTTTTCCCCCCTGGCACCGCCACTACATTGTTCAAAATATTTCCTCCAGTGTTGGCAGCGTGCAGAAATTGTAATCTGATGGGCACATAAATTGCCCTGCTGCTCCAGGAGTCTTTTAATATACCGCATCTTAAGGAACTATCTTTTTCTTAGGAAAGAAGTATGTAACAACATCAGCTGTTGTGTAAGCCATGGACCTATAACTATTTTAGAGAAAGCCTAATTTTTGCAGACTGCAGGTGAATAGAAGCTCCACCTTATCTGGTTCTAGCATTTCCTGATAGCATGGGTTCTGAAGGCATGTACTTATATATTTAACAGTTTTTTCAGAGATAATTTGTGTATTGAACTATTTTGATCCTAAGAGTATATTCTAATAATTACAAATTGGAGTAGATAAAAGGACTGGCAGAAAGCATTATTATCTGTTCTCTTTCAATTTAGGCTGCCAGGTTGCACAGCTGTGGCTAAGACCCTGCCCACATGGTGGGGCGTCACACTACCAGCGTCTCATGTTGCTAGCAAGCAGACAGTGACATGCTATGTATGTTTGAGCCGCATGAAACAGTGGTAGTGTCACTTATTCCCCCAGGGCTTGGAATTAGGTCATAGCTGTGCAACATGGCAGCTGTACTGAAAGATAAAACCTAAACAAAGGGGATAGTCCAGGAGCTGAGAATCTGTTATTTTGCAGTCTTGTTAGAAGTAAGTAAAGTGTAAATTATATTTGCTAATTGCATTGAGAAGGATAAAATGATACAACCTGGTTAAAACATTTATATAAAACAAAAATAGACCATTTAAAGAAGTTATAAAAAAAACATTTCATTCACTACATGTGTTGGGGTTTGTCAGCTCCCTGTTAACCTTATAATTGCATTTCTTGTCAAACATTGCCCGTGTCTCACTGTGATAGATGCAGGCTGTAATTTTTATAACAATAACTGTCTTCTTTGTCTAGATGTTTGCACTTGTAAATGTTTGTTTGTGAAAAAATAATGATACTCTTTGAAAGCAAGGTTAAAGTGGTTTAATGCAAATGAGACCTCCATTTTAAAAGCATTTTACTTTGTATTTAGGAAACCTCACCAAAAAAAGAATTTCAAAATGTGACGTCTGTTTTTATATTTAGTTCGTATTTCGTTGTAAATGTATATGATATTCATATAGTCATAGACAAGTGCTATATTTTTCACCATATATATTACTCCAACCTCCTCCCACCAGGTACTCATTTTTATTGTGCTGACCATCAGTGGCGGAGCTAGTGTATAGGGGGCCCCGGTGCAAAAAAATAATCTGCATCCCACAGGAGGGTGAGGGCACAATTTTTTTGCACTTCCCGAACCCCCTCCAACCTCAGTGCAGCACATATATAAAATATATATAAAATATATATAGAAAAAATCACATATATAGTTGTGAGCATGCAGGCTGTTGCTAATGCTTGCGGCCCTCGAGGCGCTCCTTGCCAGCAACTGCGGACCTCGCAAAATTTACGTAGTTACGAAAGCAAAATATGAGACACGTTACGACCCATTACGACCTCGCAAAAATCGTCTGAAACACACGCACATGAAAACATGAAAAACACAAGACGCAAAACACCACCAAACACCTACAGATTTCCCGAAAAAGACGTACGAGATCCGAAAACAAGGACGCAACCCACGAGACCACAAAAACATTACGAACACAATAAATACACACAACAAACACATAAAAAGGTTACCCACAGCAAGGGCGGGCACCCAGGACCTCTGCAAGTGAAGTTACACCTCGATTTAACTCCACATTTTCGGACGACATCCGAAACGAAAGACGCTAAATCAGCCACAGCCGCATACCACACATTAGCCTCCATTTTAGAACAATAACTTATACAATCCGGAAGTACACAGCTACCCTAGCGGATTTGCCTTGCGCACGCACACTATTACACTGCACACATTTATGACGCTTACACAGCAGCTCCACAGCACTGATGATGCAGCAACATGAAAACAGATTGCCAGCTCTTCAACAGAATGCTTCCTGCATATATTACTTCACAATAGGTAAAGTATATTATTTTCTTATTTTATTAATTATTCATTGCCATACCAAAAAAAAACACCAATGCTGCTCATCGGACACAAACAACCAAGAGCCTCGCAATGAGCGCCGAAGAATCTTAAAACACCGACAAAATTAATTTTGCACCCAAACAACATTACCTGCCTTACAATCTTATTGCCGTCATTTTTTGACAGGCAATTGGCCATCAAAAATTATGGGAATAAAAGTTGTTTGCCGCACAATGTGAGCACCTTCTGCAATCATCTGCATCCTCCCTTGTGTCTCATTTGCCCCCTCCTCTCCCTCCCTTGTGTCTCATCCCCCCTCCCTCCCTTGTGTCTCACCCCCCTCTCTCCCTTGTGTCTCCTTTTCCCCTCTTCTGACTCCCTTGTGTCTCCTTTTCCCCTCCACTCCTTCCCTTGTGTCTCCTTTTTCCCCACCTCTCCCTCCCTTGTGTCTCCTTTTTTCCCCACCTCTCTTTCCCTTGTGTCTCCTTTTTTCCCCTTCCTCTCCCTCCCTTGTGTCTCCTTCTCCCCTTCCTCTCCCTCATGTCTCATCCTCCTCCTCCCTTCCCCCCTTATACTCCCTCTTTCCCCCCTCTCCAAAAACCTCCCTATCCCCTTTCCCCTCTGTCCTCTCTTCTTACCTTGATCCGCTGTGCTCCTGCTGCTGCAGCGCTCCTTCTGCCTGTCTCTGGAACTGGAAAGGGCAGTGGGGGACACAGGGGGATCCTGGGAAAAGTGGGGTCACAGTGTGCCATAAGGGGCTGCAGGGGACACACGGGAGGTCTGTGTGGGCCATAAGAGGCCGTGGGGGTCACTGGGCCAGCAGGGGGAACAGGAGGCCCCTGGAGCCTGTGAGGGGCCATGTTGGGCCATAACGGGCCACAGGGGCCCCACAGGATGTCTGCGGGGTCACAGGGGGCCCTAGGGGCTACAGGGACCCCAGAGCACCTGCAGGGGGCCACAGAGGAGCCATAGGGTCCACAGAGGATCCACAGTGGCCACAAGGGTCCTGCAGGGGCCACAGAGCACCCTCTGGGGTCACGGGGGATCTGCAGGGGGCCATAGAGGATCTAAGATGGCCGAGGGCCAAAGGGTTGGGGCGCGGGGGCCACAAAGGACCTGTGGGAGGTCCACGGTGGGCCATCAGAGGTCAGGGGCCTTTGTGGCTTGCATCGTCTGCACCGGCAGTAGCTCCACCTATGCTGACCATTGACTTTAGGTCACTTGGCCCTCCATCACATATACACAGAGAATGTTTTTGTTACTGTATATAGATAACTAACATCTTCAATCTTGTTGTTTAATTTACTTCCAAAAAATGGTTGTCCTCAGGAAGGTTCACCAGTACCTGTGAGTTTCTTCAATTTTGTAACCATCCTCATCAACTCTTCCTTTTACATTGCATATTCTATGTGAGAGATTAATATGAGATTTGTGGATGTGAAGGTCAGTGAGACTAGCTTAATACCCTACAGGATATTTATTTCCTGTGAAAGAGATTTCTCTCTTAGTAGGTTAACATGTCATTAGAACAAACTAGTTACTCAGGTTGTACATCTCTAATCTTGTCTGTGCTATGATGAGGAGTGATACCTAAAGGACCACTTTAGTGGTCTAATACAGTGCTCACTAAAGAATAGTTAGGTAGGGCTTGATAAGAAATAAACTTTACTGTGAATTTAAACACTTTTTATTTTTCAATCATGCGTCTACGCTAAATAAGCTTAAGATCTCTCCATCCCATGAATGAAGTATTGTGTCTGGAGTGGAGCAACTCACAGGGCAGGGCTGTTTAAACTGATTTACCACATTTGCAGTATGATAGTGGATAACTAGAAAGTGTGTTTGTACATGGTTTGCAGCTCAGGTAACACTACTCCTACTAACAATGTATTTGAATGATATTCAATTTGGTACTTCCTCCTGGGCAAGGCAACTCCAGCCGCAATATTTCATTCAGGTGGTGGAGAGATATTATATATTACTAGCAACTTGCCCGTCAAAAATGACGGCAATAAAATGTGATTCCTGGCAATGCTGTTTGCCACACAATGGGAGCCTCTCCCCCCCTACTTTACTGGCCTCGCGATGAGCACCTTTTGTGCTCATCACAGGCCTTGCAATGAGCGCCTTTGGCGCTCATTGCGAATCTCTCCCTCTGTCTACCTCCTCTCATTTCCCCCCTCCTCTCCCTCCCTTGTGTCTCCTTCCCCCCGTGTTTTTACCCCCTCTTCCCCCTGTGTCTCTTTCCCCACTGTCCCCCCGTGTCTCTTTCCCCACCTCTCCCTCCCCTGTGTCTCTTGCCCCCCTCTCCCTCCCCTGTGTCTATTCCCCCCCCTGTGTCTCTTTCCCCCATTTGTCTTCCCCCTCCCTCGTGTCTGTCCCCCCTATTTCCCTCCCCTGTGTTTCTTCCCCTTCCTCTCCCTCCCCTTTGTGTCTACCCCCTCCTCTCCCACCCCTGTGTGTCTCCCGCTCCCCTGTGTCTCTCCCCCCCTCCTCTCACACATGTGTCTCTCCCCCCCCTCCTCTCACTCCTTTGTGTCTCTCCTCCCCCCTCCTCTCACTCCCCTGTGTCTCTCCCCCCTCCTCTGTGTCTCTCCCCCCGCTCCTGTGTGTCTACCCTCCTCCTCTCCCACCCCTGTGTGTATCCTCCCTCCCCTGTGTCTCTTCCGCCCTCCTCTCCCTGCCCTGTGTCTCTCCCCACTCCTCTCCTTGCCCTGTGTCTCTCCCCCCTCTCCTCTGTGTCTTCCCCCTCCTTCCCTGTGTGTCCCCTCCTCCTCCTCTTTGTCTCGGGCAAGCAATGTGGGCAATGCGCATGCGTGGCTTACGCCTCACTATGCGTATGCGCGGCCCGTTGCGCAATGGGCATGTATGGCTTACGCTGCACTATGCGTATGCGCGGGCCATTTCGCAATGCGTAGTTGTCAAACTGTGATTTGTCGCAAGCGTAACGACGAATCGCAATTTGGCAACAATTAGATGTGATACAGCCCGGGGAACCTTTAAAAAAAAACTTTAGGAAGTTTAAATGCACAGTAAACGTTTAATAACGTTTTTTTTTTCTTTTAAAGTCCTACTTAATTATTCTTTAGAGACCCTTTATAAGACCACTGCTATTCTTTGGAAGATCTTGCAACTTAAATATATAAATTATTATTATTACCTGCTTATAGAGATAAAGAATTTAGGAGCTGGTCTTTAATTAAAAGTATATCTACATGTCCCTGTTTTTCCCTTTTTCTAATCTAACGCATGCTGTTTATATCAGACACATATATTACATTGAGTCATTCTACACACACACACATTTATTTTATTTAAAAATAGAACTTGTTTTCCACACCCCCAGAGCTGCTTACATGGGAACAGTAAACCTGCCAATAGAAACACTGCGTTTGGGGATGGATTTCAACAGATTCTACAGAGCAGTGTCTGGCCCGTACTCCTTGTGCAGAGGACTACACATCCTATGATTCATTCCTACGCAGACTGCTATCACAGATTGATACAATGTATCAGCTGCCTGTGATTGGCCAAAGCAAATTATGAAATTCATGCTAATTTCAGCAGGGATTTACAGGGGTGTTAACTGCTTGCAAACTCCAACCCACATCACAGATGAGCACCTCTACGCTTTTTTGCATACATGTTCCTCACCGTATGGGTGATAGGGGGAACCAGACGTGGACTCCTTGTTCCTACTGTGCCTTAAGGAGTACAGCTGCACCTCACTGGCAAGGCTTACAGAGGCTGAAACGCGTCTATGGTTTGCTGTTTCTCCTATCCAGGGTAGAATTGCCTGGTATTTTCTGGGTCACTCTTGAGTGGGACCAGACTGATATACTACAGGATATTTCTCCCTGTGAAGGGCACAAGTGAGCTAAAAGAGGTACTCTCTGAGTAGGTAACCAGGCCTACAGAAAAAACCCATTGTTCTCAGATGAGCACCTCTACTCTCTTTTGCAAACTCGAGAGACTTTGTGGTAAGTACAGTAAACTCCCTATTATCCGGCACCCAACTAACCGGACTCTCAAGCAACTGGCACCTGCCTCTATTCCCCATTTGCAAAAGGTTCTCAATTATCCGGCACTATCTGGCACATTTTAAAAAAAGTTTACTTTTTTGCTCAAAATAGCTTAGTTTAATTGTTAGTGGCTATTTCATACGTTTTTGAGGGGTTTAAGGGTTGTTAAGACCGTTGTTTTTGTGACTCTCGATTATATGGAAACTACACTTATCCGGAAATAGACAACCCCCATAGGTGCCGGATAACGGGGAGTTTACTGTATAGCAATATTTAATGTGGTATTTTTTCATGCAAATTTTTTTTTTCATAAACTGCCGATTCTCCTCTGTCAAATGCATTCAGAATCCAGGAAACTGGATATGCCTTTAAGATGTGCAACATCATTGCACACAATAGCATCCAATTCATAATTATCTGGAGATTATAAGTGGTTGAACCTTTTAGAAGAGGAGTCAGCAGGTCCTCCTTGGCATTAAAAAGACTGTGGATTGTTCATTAAAAGCTTAGCAGTACTTGTTATCCTCTAACATAAACATGCATTTTTAGTTATTTTTCAATCCTTCTCCAATCTACAAATGAGGGTATTGGCTTTTTGCACTTTTTTTTTACTACTTTGTACTATAATCAGTGAGTATCGCTGTACAATTGCACTTTATACTTGCCTTAAAGTAAAAATGATACAGGGTATACAACCAAGTGCAATTAATTTCTAGATTTCTGTGATTTTAATCACATAAAAGTAATCTTCTGCTATATAAATGAAAAGCCCAACTGGGGATGATAATAACCAATTTATAAATAGCCAAATCTACATAAGAAGCTTATCACAGGAAATAGATAAAACACGAAAATGTTTCTGGAATTTTTGCAGGAAGAGCCACAAGGGAATTGAGGGGTTAAAGAAAAATGTCTACATCAGGATTTTATTAACATCCTATAGGAAACTCTTATTTGCACTTTTAGAATGTCACTGTGACAATTACGGTTATGCTTGGCTAGCCATGTAGAATTATGTAGTAGTATAGGGTAGTAGTATAGGGTACTGGCTGTCGTTAATGGGAGTTTGAGTGTCTTAACATGTAACCCTTTCATTGTTTTTAACATAATCAAAGTTTTGCAACATATCTGGGCCATTCAAGAGATTGAACATATTATTATGCCATGGTTAATTATTTTATATACTAGTAATAGATCTTACTGTAAATGGTTTGGAACCTCCATCTGTAATCAGATAACAAAACACAATTAATAGGCTCTCCGTGAGACTTTGTTTGTACTTCCTCTCAATTTACTGGTAAGATAAAGTGTGGATCAAACATTTTTTTTTTTATCTTTTTCTGTGATGCTTAATCATATCTCTTAAATTAATATAATTTATTTTTCATACTAAACAAAATGTTGGTAATGTATAAGACATGTTCTTGAAATGCATCATAACGCCAAAGTTTTAGATTACAGTGGCCCTTTAACAATCATTGTTTGAATTATTTAAATATTTAAAACTTAGGAAGTCTTTAAAAATATATTTGTGTGCTATGTTATTGGATAAGACTTTCTTAGCCTCAAGTAAGTTTAAAGATAACATTTCACCTTTTTTCTCAGCAAAATGTTTGACACTGAATCATATAACCTATGTCTCCCAGGGTTTGATTTTCACTTTTTACATCAGACGATGCTGCCTAACTGCAGTAATTAGCAGTTGGAATCTATTATCTGTCATTCATGTGTTAGATGCATCCATCAAGATTCTATCTCATTAATTGCCATTTGGAAAGTAACCTGCATGTTCAAAGCTATTGGATGTCAGAACAAATTCATTAAGTAGGGATATTTTAGACTATTTTGTGAAATGTTTTCCCTATTATATATATACTAGCGACTTGCCCGTCAAAAATGACGGCAATAAAAAGTTAAGCCTGGCAATGCTGTTTGCCACACAATGGGAGGCTCCCCCTTTACTTTACTGGCCTCGCGATAAGCACCTCTGGCGCTCACCACGGGCCTCGCAATGAGCGCCTTTGGTGCTCATTGTGAGCCTCCCCCCCTCTACTTTATTGGCTTCACGATGAGCGCCTTTGGCGCTCATCATGGGCCTCATTTTCCCCCCTCCTCTCCCTCCCTTGTGTCTCCTTCCCTCCCTGTGTTTTTAACCCCCTCCCTCCTATGTGTCTCTTTTCCCCCTCTCCCTCCCCTGTGCTTTAGCCCCCCTCCTCTGTATTTTATCCCCCCTCCCCTGTGTCTCTTTCCCCCACGTCCCCCCTCTGTCTCTTCCTCCCTCCCTCATGTCTCCCTTGTTTCCCCCCATTTCCCTCCCATGTGTATCTTCCCCTTCCTCTCACTCCCCTGTGTCTCTTCTCCCTCCTCTCACTCCCCTGTCTCTCCCCCCCTCACTCCCCTGTTTCTTCCCCCTCCTCTCACTCCCCTGTTTCTCCCCGCCTCCTCTCACTCGCTTGTGTCTCTTTCCCCCTCTCCCTCCCCTGTGCTTTAGCCCCCTCCTCTGTATTTTATCCCCCCTCCCCTGTGTCTCTTTCCCCCCGTCCCCCCTCTGTCTCTTCCTCCCTCCCTCATGTCTCCCTTGTTTCCCCCCATTTCCCTCCCCTGTGTATCTTCCCCCTCCTCTCACTCCCCTGTGTCTCTTCTCCCTCCTCTCACTCCCCTGTCTCTCCCCCCCCTCACTCCCCTGTTTCTTCCCCCTCCTCTCACTCCCCTGTTTCTCCCCGCCTCCTCTCACTCCCTTGTGTCTCTTCCCCACCTCTCCCTCCTCTGTGTCTCTTCCCCCTCCCCTGTTTCTGTTCCCCATCTCCCTCTCCTGTGTCTCTTTCCCCCTCCCCTGTGTCTCTTCCTCCTCTCCCTCCCCTGTGTCTCTTCCCCACCTCTCCCTCCCCTGTGTCTGTTCCCTCCTCCCCTGTGTCTCTTTCCCCCTTTTCCCTCCCCTGTGTCTCTTCCCCCCTTCTCCCTCCCCTGTGTCTCTTTTCCCTCCTCCCCTGTGTCTCTTCCCCCTCTCCTTCCCATATGTCTCTTTCCCCCTCCCCTGTGTCTCTTTCCCCCCTCCTCTCCCTCCCCTGTTACTCGCCATGAAACACGCACAACGTGCATGCGCAGGGCTTTCTGTGATCGGTTGTAGTTGTCAAACTGCGATTTGTCGCAAGCGTGATGACGAATCTCAGTTTGACAACTATTATATGTGATATTTTTGATACGTGATTGTAATCACATTCCATGGTGAATAAGCCCAGGACCCCTTCCCATAACAGCTCCTTTGCTAAGACCTCTTCCCATAACAGTACTTCGCACCCAAGACTTTTCCTGATTGCTCCCTCCCCCAGACCCCTATCCATATTTGCTCCCTTCCCTTACTTTCTCCTCTACTGGGCGGGGCAGGCTGGTGCGACCTTGGCGGCTATGGTGGCGGTCCCTACACTACACTACAGAAATATTATACAGAAAGGTAAAGGTGATGGACTGGCCAAGCATGTCACCAGACCTAAACCCTATTGAGCATCTGTGGGGCATCCTCAAATGAAAGGTGGGGAGCGCAAGGTCTCTAACATCCACCAGCTCTGTGATGTCATCGTGGAGGAGTGGAAGAGGACTCCAGTGGCAACCTGTGAAGCTCTGGTGAACTCTATGCCCATACGGGTTAAGGCAGTGCTGGAAAATAATTGTGTCCCCACAAAATATTGACACTTTGGGCCCAATTTGGACATTTCCACTTAGGGGTGTACTCACTTTTGTTGCCAACGGTATAGACATTAATGGCTGTGTGTCGAGTTATTTTGAGGGGACAGCAAATTTACAGTTATACAGGCTGTACAATTCCTATTTTACATTGTAGCAGGGTGTCATTTCTTCAGTGTTGTCACTTGAAAAGATATAATAAAATATTTACAAAAATGTGAGGGGTGTACTCACTTTTGTGGGAAACTGCATATATATTGTGAAAAATTCCCATTCTCAACTCTATTTGCAGCTGTATTTTTGACACTTTTATTGCGGAACACAACTACACAGGAGGCTTCAACAAGAAATAATGAAACAAAACAGAGCAGTTCTCTCACTATCTAAGTCCTCGCCCAGCTAACACTGGGGGAGAAAAAAATCCAAAAGTGCCAAACAATGACTTTACAGTCACTGCCCTGTATTCTTCATGAGTCAAGACTCTTACTCTTCCTCTGCAGCTTATTTATCAGTTCCATGCTACAGTCTCTCTGTATCTTTTCAGCAGAATATCAAAACACCTTTCTCTCTGGGAGTCTTCACTCATTCTCAGCTCCACTCGTTCTCTGTCTGTCTTAGTCTCTCTCTCTCTCTGCTGGCCTCTCTGACTGCAGCCCTGCAGTCCAAAAATGGCCCCACCCATCTCTCTGGCTCAGTCTTTTAAAGTCTGTGATCGGCTGTCTGTCAATTAATCTGCTCCAGGAATTAATTCCTTCAGACCTCCTGGAGAATAAAAATCTGTGGCTTATACCAACCTCTTGCAGCACTCTGCTACATGTACACATACACAAGTTCCTCTCAATATCCACCCCCACACAACACCTACCCCTCTTAGGTATTAATTCCTACATAGTACCCATTCCTTGTCAGCAGCCATCCCCTCTCAGCATCCATTCCCACATCCCCCATCTACTTTGCTCCCCTTCACAGAACCCATCCCCCTGTACTTTGCTGTCACTTTTCAGCCCTTGCTCTCTCACCTACTTACCTGATACACATCCAGAGAGCAAAACTGCTCTACACTGCCACTTCTTGGAGCTTCAGTGGAAACACTCTCTTTGAAAACAGGCACACTCTAATTTCCAGCCAGGTGGGGGGTTTGTGGCCAGGGAGGCCCAAGGGGACCCCCAGGGAATGTCCAAGTGGCCCGGGGGGGGGGGGGAGGGGAGGAATGAGAGGGGCGGGGAGGCCTCAGAGGCACTAAACTATAGAAAAAATGTAAGTACAAAAAAAAAAACCTACGGCACTACTGTCCCCCCCCCCAGAGGAGGGCCCTGGTGCATTGCACTACTGGTAGCTCTGCCTCTGTTATGAAGTATTATATTCAACTAGCGTCTTGCCCATCAAAAATGACGGCAATAACATTTGAAGCCTCGCAATGCTGTTTGCCACAGATTCTCCCCCTCTCTCCCCCCCACGTCTCTTTCCCCCCTCTCCCTCCTCTGTGTCTCTCCCCCCCCTTCCCCTTTGTCTCTTACCCCTCTCTCCCTCCCCTGTGTCTCTTCCCCTCCTCTCTCCCCTGTGTCTTTCCCCCCTCTCCATCCCTGCATCTCCCTCCCCTGTGTCTCCTTTCCCCATCTCCCTCCCCTGTGTCTCTTCCCCCTCTCCCTCCCCTGTGTCTCTTCCCCCCTGTGTTACTCCCCCTCTCACTCCCCTATGTCTATTACACACCCTCTCCCTCTCCTGTGTCACTTCCACCCTCATCTCCCCCATTTCTCTTTCCCCCCTCTCCCTCCCCTCTGTCTCTCCCTCCCGTGTTTCTCTTAACTCCCTCTCACTTCCCTGTGTCTCTTCCCCCTCTCCATCCCCTTGTGTCTCCTCCCCCTCTGTTTCCTCCCCCCCTCCCTGCCCTGTGCCTCCTTTCTCCCTCTCCTTTCCCCCCTCTTCCTCTCATGTGTCTCTTTCTTCCCCTCTCCCTTCCCTGTGTCTCTTCCCCCCCTCACCCTTCCCTGTGTCTCTTTTCCCCTCATATTTGTCCCCTGTTTCTCTTTCCCCCCTCTCCCTCCCCTGTCTCTTTCCCCCCTGTCCCCTTTCCCCTTTTCCCTGCAATGTGGCTCCTTCCCCCCTCTCCTTTTCCCCCTTCTTCCTCTTGTGTGTGTCTTTCTTCCCCTCTCCCTCAACTGTGTCTCTTTCCCCACTTTCCTCCCCTGTGTCTCTTCACCCCCTCTCCCTTCCCCTGTGTCTTCCCCCCCACTTCTCCCTCCCATGTCTCTTCTCCCTCCCCTGTGTCTGTTGCTGACCCTCCCCTGACCCACCTGTTGCCTCACCCTCCCTGTACTTTAAGTTTCTCTGGCTTTGCCGCTCATTGCAGGCTGTGGCATTCTCTGTGTGCAAGGCCGTAACTTATCGCGGGCCACACCTGTGTCTCTTTCCCCCCTCTCCCACCCCTGGGTATGTTTCCCCGCCCTCACTCACCTGTGTCTCTTTCCCCCTTTCTCCCTCCTGTGTCTCTCCCCCCCTCTTCCCCCCACGTCTCTTTCCCCCCTCTCCCTCCTCTGTTTCTCTTCCCCCCTCTCCTTCCCCTTTGTCTCTTACCCCTCTCTCCCTCCCCTGTGTCTCTTCCCCTCCTTTCTCCCCTGTGTCTTTCACCCCTCTCCCCCCCGAAATCTCCCTCCCCTGTGTCTCCTTCCCCATCTCCCTCCCCTGTGTCTCTTTCCCCTCTCCCTCCCCTGTGTCTCTTCCCCCCTGTGTTACTCCCCCTCTCACTCCCCTATGTCTATTACACCCCCTCTCCCTCCCCTGTGTCTCTTCCACCCTCTCCCTCCCCTGTGTCTCTTCCACCCTCATCTCCCCCGTTTCTCTTTCCCCCTCTCCCTCCTCTCTGTCTCTCCCTCCCCTGTTTCTCTTTCCTCCCTCTCCCTTCCCTGTGTCTCTTCCCCCTCTCCATCCCCTTGTGTCTCCTCCCCCTCTGTTTCCTTACCCCCCCCCCTGCACTGTGCCTCCTTTCTCCCTCTCCTTTCCCACCTCTTCCTCTCGTGTGTCTCTTTCTTACCCTGTGTCTGTTGCCGACCCTCCCCTGACCCACCTGTTGCCCCCACTCGGCCTCGCACACATGTCCAGCCTCAGACCTCCGTATCCTCACAGTCACGAAGATATGGAAAAGAAGGGTTGTCCTGATGCAGTGATGTCTTGTGAATATTGTCTTGTATTTTATCTTGTCAGGGAAAACAGTTTCAGAGTATACAGAATTCAATTCATAAGTTTGCCTAGCCTGTAAAAAATGTAAACAAATTAAAACAGGGCCTGAAACATAAATTATTATATTTTTACACTGACTATTATGGAGGAAAAAGAGGAAGGAGTTCTGTCAGAAATGTGACAATATTAGCCTAGAAAGGAAGAAATTATGCTTGGAGTGTCTAAAGCTATCAAACATCCCAACTGAGATATCCGATTGTATAACTAGGGCAGTTGAAAGGCGTAAAGAAAAAGCTTCACAATTGAGGAAGAGACCCAGGCTTTCTGGAGTCCTTCACATCTCTCCTTGAGGACATGTCCTCAGAATCCGCAGGGGAAGCTCGCTCTAATACCCATTCAAGAGAGCACTACTCAGAATTTTCTTTTGATCTCATCAAACTTTTGGTACACCCAAACCTGAAAGATTTGGATAATATACCTTCTTATTCCATTTAGTACCCCAGTTTAAAGAAGAAAGCTGCTACATTTCCACTTATTGATAACATTTCCATTTGATGATAACATCAGAGATGTTTTTTTCTAAAAAAATAAACGAATCACTAATCTAGGTAGGTTTTCCAGATTATACCCTTTCTTGGAATCAGATTCTAAAGGATGGGAAAAACTTCCTTAAGTTCATCACCAATCCTAAAAGTGAATCTGCACCTGGATGAATTAATAACCATCCATGACTCAATGGATAGAAGATTATAGTCCAACTATAAGAAGGCTTACCTAATTGCAGGGGCTGCCAGCAAACCCACCATAGCCCTGACTTTGGTGTCAAAGGCCTTAAAAGTATGGGTATTCTATATTGAAGAAGCCCTAACAAATTATGTAAAGAGGACTTCTATAATAGAGGCTCTACAGGAAATAAAGCTAGTGATTGATTTGACGTCAAAAGCCTAAGTGGGTATTTCCAGGCTCCAAACTTGTATTAGTGGCTTCCTTGTGGCAGAATCTTATGGTTGAAGTTGGACTTCATATGAAATTCAATGCTAGTTTCCCTTCCTTTTAAAGGGGATCTCCCCTTTGGTATAATAGCTGGATGACCCGATAAGAAGAGCGGAAAGAACCAGGAAGGTTATACTGTTGAAATATTATAAATCCAGAAGGTCATGCCAATCTATTAGTCGGCAACCATATAAAGAAAAGTTTGCACAGAACAAAGATTACAACTCTTCCTCCCAGTGAAAAGGTGGCCAATCAAACCTGAAGCATGTCCCATTGCTAGGTTACATAGGAGGAACAGACATTGAAGATATGACATCCCAAGCGAGTCAACTCTTAAGCACTTGGGAAATGTCAGGAAGTGATACATGGATCTTTACAATCATAAAAGAAGGTTGTGGTCATGTCCCTCTCTTGTGGCTAGGGGTAGCTGATGTCGTCTCCGAAGCCATGTAAATCTAGCCTGCTTAGAGGGCCAAATAGTCATGGTATTGAAAACAGGTTTTCTTTTGTCGTGGGTAAGGCAGGAATAGTGACTAGGTTGGGTGAAATGAGGGCTGAAGAGAGCCTATGATTGTAATGACATTTGAATGCAAGATGATATTTAGTACAGGGTAGCGACTATGAATGACATATGAATGCAATTTGGTTTTCAAGAAGGGTTCCCAACCATGACAATGGAGATAGAGGTGGTAGCGACTAGGCGATGTGAAATGAGGGCCAAAAAGTCAATGGTCATAATGATGAATGAAAGCAGTAGAGGGAGAGTAAAGAAGTTCAGCTGAGAGCCAAAAACTGTAATCTAGGGCTTGATGAGAGTCAAAAACTGCAATGACGGATTTGATGAGAGGCAGAATTTGCATTGTAGGGCTCTGTGACGGCCAAAAAAAACAAGAAATCGCAAGGGAACTCCCTCCAAGCACAGACTCAATAGTGAACCGAGGTGGGCTGGAAGAACTAAAATAAGGTGGAAGCGGGACTTTCCCACAACTCCCAAGTAACACCTGGACATTTATGGTCGGTTCTCTCTCTGGTGGCTACCGGTATCTGACGTTGTGGATGAACTTACTTAAAACTAGCCTGTTTGGAGGCCCAGATAGTTATGGTAGGTAAAACAAGGTTTCCTTGGTTGTGGGCGAAGACACATGTTTCCCCTGGGATCTTAGACAAGACAAGGTAGCCACTGTGAAATGAGAGCTTAGTAGCTTTTATAATCGGAATGACGTATTAATTTAAGTTGATTTTCAAAAGGGGGTATGGACTATAAATGATGTGTGAATGTGATTTGGTTTTTGAGTAGACTATGACGTGGGAGATGTAGGTGATAGCAACTAGGCCGTGTGAAATGAGGGCTGAAAAGTCATTGGTCGTAATGACTTATGAAAGAGGAAGTGGTTGTGTGAAGCTGCTGAGCAGAGGCAACATAGCGCTTGGTGAGAGTGGAAAACTGCTACGAAAGGCTTGATAAGAGCCAAAAACTGCAATGTAGGGCTTGATGAGAGCCAAAAACTGCAATGTAGGGCTCAAAAAAAGTCAAGGAATCGCTGAAGAATACCCTCCAAGCACAGACTTAAAAACGAACTGAGGTGCGCAAGAAAGAGTTTATATAAGGTGACAGAGGGATCCTCCCACAACTCCCAGGTAACAACTCATCTGGAATGGAAAGCCCCATCCTTAGAGAGATTTCATCAGTCAAGACTTTACGTTATAAAGAAAAAAGAAAAGTGCCTATGTTTATTTATCCAGAAAGCAGCACAACATTGTTGCTCCAATCCCTTTTTATCAGATTGGAAGAAGTCTTTACTCAAACATCTTGGAATCCAAAAAGGCAAACAAGGACTGGAAACCGATAATAGACCAGGAAATGTAAATATCAGAACAAGTTGGAATCATTGAACTCCAACACCATGTACATTCTGCCCATGGATTGTGCAATTTCCATAAATTTGAAAGATGCATATAATCATGTAGCGATTCATCCAGCTCACTGGAAAAACATGAGGTTCTGAGTGGACAATTAGCACTTTCAGTACAACTTATTATCATTCTATATAGCCCCACGGATCCTCACGAAGATCCTGGTATGCCTGATATAACACATTGTCTATTTTTTAAACATGACATGCAATAGCAATATGAAATATACTGATAGAAAGTTAAACTTATGCTGAAATAACTAAAAAAAATTGTATATGTACATGAAGTTTGCTGCAGGAATCACTGCTAAACAGATATGTAGCAAAATGTGGAAAATATGTTTGGCCTCTGGAGTATTAAAAAGTCTCCAAACACCCAGCATCCTAAGACTTAAGCATCTCCAGGGACAGAGCTACAATACACCAGGGCCCACTACAGGGTAGGGGCCCATTGCTACTGGCAGCAGCCTGCAGTAAACCTTTTTAATTTATTAAGGGAAGAGAGAGGGAATAAAGTAGTTTTATTTGCTGTCTTTTTAAAGGAATACCATGGGCACACATACAGTGGGGGAAAAACGTATTTGATCCCCTGCTGATTTTGAACATTTGTCCACTGACAAAGAAGTGATCAGTCTATAATGTTAGTGGTAGGAGTATTTTAACAGTGAGAGACAGGATAACAAAAAGAAACAACAAGAAAAATGCATGTCAAAAAAGTTATAAATTGATTTGCAGGTCAGTGAGGGAAATAAGTATTTGATCCCCTATCAGCCAAGACCAAAGAGCTGTTCAAGGATGTCAGGAACAAGATTGTAGACCTACACAAGGCTGGAATAGGCTACAAGACCATTGCCAAGCAGCTTGGTGAGAAGGTGACAACAGTTGGTGCAATTATTCGCAAATGGAAGAAACATAAAATAACTGCCAGTCTCCCTTGGTCTGATGCTCCATGCCAGATCTCACCTCGTGGAGTTTCAATGATCATGAGAACGGTGAGGAATCAGCCCAGAACTACATGGGAGGATCTTGTTAATGATATCAAGGCAGCTGGGACCATAGTCACAAAGAAAACAATTGGTAACACACTACTCCGTGAAGGACTGAAATCCTGCAGCGCCCGCAAGATCCCCCTGCTCAAGAAAGCACATGTACAGACCAGTCTGAAGTTTGCCAATGAACATCTGAATGATTCAGAGGAGAACTGTGGGAAAGTCTTGTGGTCAGATGAGACCAATATCGAGCTCTTTGGCATCAACTCAACTCACTGTGTTTCGAGGAGGAAGAATGCTGCCTATGACCCCAAGAACGCCATCCCCACCGTCAAACATTGAGGTGGAAACATTATGCTTTGGGGGTGATTTTCTGCTAAGGGGACAGGACAACTGCACCGCATCAAAGGGACAATGGACGGGGCTATGTACCCTCAAATCTTGGGTGAGAACCTCCTTCCCTCAGCCAGGGCATTGAAAATGGGTCGTAGATGGGTATCCCAGCAAGACAATGACTCAAAACACCCAGCCAAGACAACAAAGGAATGTCTTAAGAAGAAGCACATTAAGGTCCTGGAGTGGCCTAGCCAATCTCCAGACATAATCCCATAGAAAATCTGTGGAGGGAGCTGAAGGTTCAAGTTGCCAAACATCAGCTTTGAAACCTTAATGACTTGGAGAGGATCTACAAAGACGAGTGGGACAAAATCCCTCCTTATATGTGTGCAAACCTGGTGGCCAACTACAAGAAACGTCTGACCTGTGATTGCCAACAAGGGTTTTGCCATCAAGTACTAAGTCAAAGGAGTTAAATACTTACTTCCCTCACTGACTTGCAAATCAATTTATAACTTTTTTGACATGCGTTTTCTTGTTTTTTTTTTGTTTGTAATTCTGTCTCCCACTGTTAAAATACGCCTACCATTAAAATTATAGACTGATAATTTCTTTGTCAGTGGATAAACGTTCAAAATCAGCAGGGGATCAAATATCCCTCCCCCCCCCCCCCCCCAGTATGTATGTAAATATATATATATATATATACAGCAATTAATTAAGATTAGTGGTGAAGTGATGAAGAAAAGTATGCTCAGTTGGGAGAAAATGTGATACTAGTGGGCCCAGTGTAAAAAATCTTGAAGGGCCCTTGTAGCCCTCTAAAGTTGTTTTTTCCCTGGGCCCTCCATTCACTAGCAACACAATTCAATATTGTAACTAGGCATGCCTATTTTCCTTATCACCACCAAAACTAATCTTAATTAATTGATGTTGATAAAATGATTGGATCAGAAGGTAGCTTTCAGTTAATTTATTCATAAAAACACTATTTTCTATAGCAATTTTAGATTTACTTTTTCAACATATAGGACAACCAGTCTTTCACTTTAACTAAATACAAACATCATTACCTAAATAACATCTCCAGATTCTGCCAGATTCTTATGACTCACATAACAAAACATCTAATTAATTTACTTATCATATCCAACCATATTTCTTTTTTACTTAGTGTTTGCCATTATGCTGTTGTGGAAGCTACCATCTTGATTTCTACTGGTCTGGTTTTAAAAGTGGGTGGAGTCAATAAACAAATGGGAGGCTTTCTTCTACTACTGTTGAAACAGGTACCTAAACATGCCAGTACTTTCAATAGTACTAATGTAAAAATTAGCTGAAAGAGACAGCTTGGAAAAAATGGAAACCCATGGTAAAGAATAATTACATGTAAAGGGACAAAAGTTTTTTTATTTATATATGTTTTACTTGAAAAAAAATTAAAAAATGTTTTCGATTATCAAGTATAGCTCTTCAAAACATACTGTAAAAATATCACTGCAGTTTTTATTTAATCATTTGTATATCTGTAATTGTATAATCTGTGACCCGCAATCTCTCTCAACTCGCAATCCAGCTTCTCAGCTCATCATGCAATCTATTAAAGCTCTGTGAGGAATTGACTCTGCTGAGATTCCAACTCTGGTCTGCATGCTTGCTAAACCTTTTCCCTACCTGTACACCAGCCTGCCTCTTGCAGATTTGCCTGAGACCTGATACCTTCACTCTAAAAGCAATGAAATCAGTGACAACTCTCTTTAGCTGTGTCTGGTCAGCTGTCTGGTTCTTGGCCTATATAAGGCACTTCCTGTCTCTGTATCCTTGCCAGATTATTGTGTTCCTGAACTCTCTAATCAAGCTTGTTCCTGTATCTCCTACCTGTTGCTGAACTTGGATCGTTTTTGACTTTGCTGCTTCTCCTTCCCACTGACCTCGGCTTGCCTCACTAAGATTATTATCCTTCTGTTCCTGACTCCCATCTCTGCTTTAGAGCAGACAGCCACTCAGGGCTCAGGGGCTCAACCACCTGGGTAACGAGTGGCTATCTCTGGCAGGGAGTTTTTGCTGATCTGGCTCCTGGACTCCAAACTTTGTACCACCAATATCATAACAGAATAATCTGGCCTAATCATGGAGACCGTCGGATCAGATTCTGCATTTGCTCAGCAGGTTGCTTTTAATACAAGAACTATGCAGACCCAGGCACAGACCATTCAAGTGCTGCAGGATCAAGTAGCTGAACTGCAAAATGAAGTTTGATCAATGCATAGTGAACTTACCAGCTATAGGGCACATGATGCTGCGGCTGCTGCTACTACTAATGTTACACCTGCACAAGATGCCCGCTTGCCTCTGCCTGAAAAATTTGGAGGAGACCGCAAAAAATTTAGGGGTTTCCTAAATCAATGCCGTTTGCATTTCATGATGTTACCTAATCGTTTCCCATCTGAAAGAGAGAAGGTGGGATTTATTTTTTCCCTATTCAAAGATGAAGCCCTGGCTTGGGGCTCCCCTCTTCTGGAACAGGACAGTCCAGTCTTGGGTAATCTAAATGACTTTCTTGAGGCCATGTGCCTAGTTTTTGATGACCCCAATCGATGTGCTACAGCAGAAGCCACTCTCCTTCATTTGCATCAAGGGAGGCGCTCTGTGGCTGAATATGCTGCTGAATTCAGACAGTGGGTTGCTGATACTACTTGGAACCAATCAGCCCAGAGGTTCCACTTCAGAAAAGGTCTCTCAGAGGCTATAAAAGATGAGCTTGCTCGTGTTGATCTTCCTGCTGAGTTTGATGCATTTGTGCGTTTGGCTATCCGTATTGATCGGAGACTTTCAGAAAGAAAATTGGAAAGACAGAGCTCTTTTAAACAAAGTGCAACTCCTACTTTCTATTCAAGAAGTTCTACCCCAAACCCACAAACACCTATCGACTCTGAGCCAGAGGCTATGCAGGTAAATCTAATAAGAGGGCCATTATCCAACGAAGAAAAACAGTGGCGACGCACTCACAATTTATGCATGTATTGTGGTAGTGCAGGGCACTATGCCATCAATTGCCCTAGCAAATCCAAGAGAACAATAGCTATGGCTGCTGAGGGTGCGCAGATTCAACCCCAATCCCAGATTTCAGACCAACTGGATTCTGTCACACAACCCTTGTTTTCTCTGGCTCATGGTGAAGAGGGTATGATGACTCAACATCCTCATTTGGTGGTGCCTATCACTTTGCAATGTGGTGATAATAAAATTTCGACTACAGCTATGATAGATTCTGGAGCAGGCGGAAACTTTATGGACATTAAATTTGCAGCAGGAAATAAAATTCAGTCTATCCCTAAATCTTCACCTGTGTTAATGGAAACAGTAGACTGTTCTCCACTTACGTCAGGCCCGGTTACACATGAGACTGTGCCCTTAAAATTGATTCTGGAAGTGAATCACCATGAGTCTATATATTTTCACCTAATCTCCTCAACACAGTTTCCAGTGATTTTGGGTATACCCTGGCTTGCTCTGCATAACCCACAGATCGATTGGAAGACTAGAACCTTGTCCTTTCCTTCAGAACACTGCTTAATGAATTGTCAACCCTCTAAGGTAAAACCTGTTGCCTCAACAATTAATGAAATGGTTGCTACAAACTTAACTAAGCTTCCCCTACAATATCAGGATTTTGCAGATGTCTGTGATAAGAAGAATGCTGATCAGCTTCCACCCCACAGGCCTTATGATTGCCCCATAGAGCTGCTACCTGGAGCTGCTATCCCATTTGGCCGTATATATTCCCTTTCTGAGCCTGAATTGAAAGCACTTCGTGAATACATACAAGAAAATCTTGCCAAAGGCTTTATTCGACCATCTACTTCTCCAGCAGGAGCTCCTATATTTTTTGTAGAAAAGAAAGATGGCAGCCTACGGCCATGCGTTGACTACAGGGACATTAATAACATCACTGTTAAAAACCGCTACCCCTTGCCTCTCATTCCTGAACTTCTGGAGAGACTTCGCTCAGCTAAAATATTTACGAAGCTTGATCTACGAGGGGCATATAATCTGGTTCGTATAAGACCAAATGATGAATGGAAAACAGCCTTCAGAACCAGGTACGGACATTACGAATATCTAGTAATGCCATTTGGACTTTGTAATGCCCCCGCAACTTTTCAGCATCTAATCAATGATGTACTACGGGATCTCCTGGATCAGTTTGTTGTGGCATATTTGGATGATATCCTGATATTTTCTGATAATCTTGAAAATCACAGAAAACAGGTCTGCATTGTTCTTGAGCGCCTTCGCACCCACCACCTATACATTAAACTGGAAAAATGTGAGTTTGAACAAACAGAAATTCAATTCCTGGGGTATGTAATAACTCCTACAGGTTTAAGTATGGACGCAAGTAAAATTAAGGCTGTGCTGGACTGGCCCATCCCCAAGAATGTAAAAGATATTCAGAGATTTGTGGGGTTTGCCAATTTTTACAGGCGATTCATTAAGAATTTCTCTGCCATTATTACACCGATCACTGAACTGACACGTAAGGGGACTCCTTTTCAGTGGTCCGATAAGGCTGATACCGCATTTTCCAGATTAAAGACTCTGTTTACATCTGCCCCTATCCTGATACATCCTCAGCCAGAATTGCCATTTACTGTAGAGGTAGATGCTTCTGATTCAGCTGTTGGTGCTATACTGTCTCAAAGGACTGGACCTAAGATGTTGTTACATCCATGTGCCTTCTATTCCCGCCAGATGATGCCAGCAGAAAGTAACTATGACATAGGGAATAAAGAACTTTTGGCTATAAAAGCTGCCTTCACCGAATGGAGACATCTCATGGAGGGAGCTACCCATCCAATTACTGTCCTCACAGTTCACAAAAATCTGTAATGTATTCGATCAGCTAAGAGACTGTCAGCCAGACAAGCACGCTGGTCTCTATTTTTCTCAAGGTTTAATTTTTTGATTTCATACTGCCCGGGCTCCCGAAATGGTAAAGCGGATGCGTTGTCTAGGATAGCTGACCCCCTCCATACTACAGTTACTGAGGCTACCATCTTGCCGGAGAGTAGATTTTTAGGTGTTACATTTCCTTCTGATCTAATGTCCCGCATTAAGAAGGGCTACGCTGAAGATCCAGTTTTTCGTGATCCTCCTCGTGATCTTCATATGACAATGCATAATGGGTTTTGGATTTTTCAACAACGCCTGTTTGTTCCGGACTCAGTGCGACTGGACGTTTTACGTCTCTACCATGACTCAAAACCAGCAGGTCATCCAGGAATCCGAAAGACACAAGAACTACTTGCCCGATCCTTTTGGTGGACTAAATATCGTGAGGATGTTAAGAAGTATGAGTCCTCTTGTGACATCTGTGCCAGACATAAGACTCCTCGCTCATCCCCTGTTGGCTTACTTCAGCCTCTTCCTATTCCTCATCGGCCCTGGGGATCTATATCCATGGACTTTATTGTGGAACTACCTCCCTCTAAGGAACACACTACCATTCTTGTTGTTGTGGACCGGTTAACCAAGATGAGTCATTTTATATCAGCTCGTGGTCTCCCTTCAGCTAAACAGACTGCTGACCTAGTTATTCGGGAAATATTTTGCTTGCATGGAGAGCCTGATGAGGTAATTTCTGACAGGGGAGTGCATCTCGTTTTTGGAAATATTTTTGTTCTATTCTAGGTATCAATGTAAATCTGTCATCAGCTTTTCATCCACAAAGTAATGGACAGACTGAGCGAACCAACCAGACTTTGGAGCAATATTTGCGGTGCTATATTAGTTACCTGCAGGATGATTGGCTGGATTTTTTATCCACGGACGAATTTGCCTATAACAATGCCCAACACTGCTCCACTTCTCTGAGCCCATTTTAAGCCAACTATGGTTACCATCCGACCTTTCTGGCGAGTCTCCCGATTACTACTCCCGTTCCTGCAGTCACTGACCGGCTGACCGCCTTACATGATTCCCAAACACTGTTGAAAGAGACTCTTTTGGAGGCTCAGGAATGTTACAAAAGAGCTGCTGATAGGCATAGAAAGGAGGCCCCAGTCTATCATGTTGGTGACAAGGTGTGGCTGTCCACAAAGAATCTTAAACTTCAGATTCCTTCTCATAAATTGGGTCAAAGGTTCATGGGACCTTTTGAGATCATTGCTCAATCAATGCTGTCACTTTCAGTTTGCAACTTCCAAATTCCATGAAGATACATCCAGTGTTTCACGTTGCACTGCTTAAACCTTTTCATGAAAATACTTTCCCTGGCCGAGCCCTACCTGCCCCACCTCCAGTCCTCGTGGATGGTGAAGATGAATATGAAGTGGAAAAAATTCTTGACTCCAGGATATTTTGTAACAAGCTTCAATATTTGGTTCAGTGGAAAGGCTATGGTGAGGAGGATAGATCGTGGGAACCAGTGGACAATATTCACGCTCCTGAACTTCTTCGGTCTTTCCATGCACAGTACCCTGCTAAACTGGGTAATAGGGCATCCAGAGACTGCGCCTATAGAGGTGGGGGTAATGTGAGGAATTGACTCTGCTGAGATTCGAACCCTGGTCTGCATGCTTGCTAAACCTTTTCCCTACGTGTACACCAGCCTGCCTCTTGCAGATTTGCCTGAGACCTGATACCTTGACTCTAAAAGCAATGAAATCAGTGACAACTCTCTTTAGCTGTGTCTGGTCAGCTGTCCGGTTCTTGGCCTATATAAGGCACTTCCTGTCTCTGTATCCTTGCCAGATTATTGTGTTCCTGCACTGTCTAATCAAGCTTGTTCCTGTATCTCCTACCTGTTGCTGAACTTGGATCATTTTTGACTTTGCTGCTTCTCCTTCCCACTGACCTCGGCTTGCCTCACTAAGATTATTATCCTTCTGTTCCTGACTCCCATCTCTGCTTCAGAGCAGACAGCCACTCAGGGCTCAGGGGCTCAACCACCTGGTAACGAGTGGCTATCTCTGGCAGGGAGTTTTTGCTGATCTGGCTACTGGACTCCAAACTTTGTACCACCAATATCATAACAAGCTCCTTCTCCCATATTATACTGTAACTAGATCATTCTGGCTTATCAGGGCTGATCAGGAGTCTAGTGAATGGGGTGTGTTATAGGTGTGTTAGGGGTGTGCATCTATTGTCAAAACACAACTCTTCTGAAATTACTTATGTTGATTTTTACTGAATATTAGCAACCAGGTAGTAAAATATTCAAGACCCCTATGGTGCTTTTAAGTATAACCAAGGGGGTGCTTATTGACCCCGATGACATCTAACATTAACCCATTATCATGGAGTGTCCCTCCAGACCCCAATGGTAATCTAATCAATAATCATGAACCCCCTATGGCACCTAATATAAACCCTACGGTCTCTCATGGTAATTTAATCAATAACCATAGAGGAACTTATGGACTCCCATGGTACCTAGTCAATCACCTGATCTGAATCCGATTGAGCATGCATTTTACTTGCTGAAGACAAAACTGAAGGGAAAATGCCCCAAGAACAAGCAGGAACTGAAGACAGTTGCAATAGAGGTCTGGCAGAGCATCACCAGGTATGAAACCCAGCGTCTGGTGATGTCTATGCGTTCCAGACTTCAGGCTGTAATTGACTGCAAAGGATTTGCAACCAAGTATTAAAAAGTGAAAGTTTGTTTTATGACTGTTAATCTGTCCCATTACTTTTGGTCCCTTAAAAAGTGGGAGGCACATATACAAACTGTTGTAATTCCTACACAGTTCACCTGATTTGGATGTAAATACCCTCAAATTAAAGCTGAAAGTCTGGAGTTAAAGCACATCTTGTTAGTTTCATTTCAAATCCATTGTGGTGGTGTATAGAGCCAAGGAGTGGGAGAGGGGGGAAGGAGACACAAGGGGGAGAAAGGGAGAGGGGTAAAGAAGGAACAGGAGAGGGATAGAGGGGTGAAGGAGAAACAGGGGAGGGAGATGGGGAGAAAGGTGATACAGGGAGGGAAAGGGAGAGGGGGGAAAGGAGGTACAGGAGAGGGGTGGAAAAAAGCAAGGGAGGGAGAGGAGGTGGAAAAGGAGACACAAGGTAGGGAGAGGAGTTGGAAAAGGAGACACAAATGAGGGGGGGGGAGGTGGAAAAGGAGACACAAGGTGGCAAACAGTATTGCCTGCCTTCAAATTTTATTCCAGTCATTTTTGACAGGCAATTTCCTAGTATATATATCACTATAATAGTTGTGGATCTGCAGGGCTGTTTGTAACGCATACGATGTTGGTCACGCTTTGCAAGCCTCATGAAGCGAGGCGAGCCATCAAACTCGAGCCCCCGAGACGTAGGCTGCAATGAGCACCAATGGCGCTCATTGCAGGCCTCATGATGAGTGCCACAGGCACTCATCGCCAGTGGCGCCGGCCTCTCTCATCCCCTCTGCCTCTCTCTCATCTCCCCCTCTGCCTCTCTCTCATCTCCCCCTCTGCCTACCCCAGCGGCCCCCGGCTTACAGCTTGCGACCCGTACCTGGTTCCAAACCCTGCCAGTAGCTTGCGGCCCGTACTCAACGTCTTGTCCTCCTCTGCGGCTCCAGTCCTTCGGCCTGAACTACTTTCTGGATCAAGACAGGCATCTCGCAGGCAAGATGCGCATGCGCAATGCGTAGCTTGATCCAGAAAGTACAAGGGAGGAAGAGGAGGGGGAACGGAGACAAGGGAGGGAGAGGAGGGGGAAACAGAGACAAGGGATGGAGAGGAGGAAGAATGGAGAGACAAGGGAGGGAGAGGGGTCAGAAAGGGGAGACAAGGGAGGGAGAGGAGGGGGGACAGAGACACAAGAGAGGGAGGAGGGGGAACGGAGACACAAAAGAGGGAGGTGGGGGAACGGAGACACAAGGGAGGGAGGAGGGGGAACGGAGACACAAGGGAGGGGGAATGAGACACAGTGGAGGGAGAGGGAGAAAGGAGACATGAGGGCGTAAAGGGAGAGGGGGAAAGGAGGAACAGGAGAGGGAAAGAGGATGTAAAGGAGACACATAGGAGGGAGATGGGGAGAAATGTGACACAGGGGAGGGAAAGGGAGAGGGGGAAAGGTGGTACAGGAGAGCGGGGGTAATGGAAAAAACACAAGGAGGGAGAAAAGGTGGAAAAGGAGACACAAGGGAGAGAGAGGAGGGGGGAAAGGAGACACAAGGGGGGCACAGAGAACCCACAGGGGCCACAGGGGATCCATGGAGACCACAGGAGGGTCACAGAAGAACCGCAGGGGCCACCAAGGATCTGCACCTGTTTATGCTTTCCTGGCCTTTTGCATTACTGAGCTAGTAAACATACAAAACATGGTGCCTTTCTAGACAGCTAATTTATTATACCTAAACAAATGATTTTAATATGTTGTATTTTAGGAGTTTACTGAGTATACTGCTCATCCTATGTACAAACAAAGAACATGAATGGGGTGGGAGTTGTCCTTCATGCCACATAGCTGTACTGTTTCTAAACATCATACCAAAATAATTCATACAGTTTAAATGTTATTTTTACAATAAATAGAAAAAGAAAATATAAAATAATTAGAAATTAACATTTAACAAGCAAGCTATTAATAACAGTACTGTATAATTTCAATAAAGAAATATATGACCACTCATTTATCAGCAATATATTATAGAAGAAGAAATATAAAAAATTGAAATAATCAGAAAAAGAAAATCTATACAGATAAAAGTAAAAAATAGGCAATTATAGATCAGCATTCTTTATTTTTATATGTTCATACATTTTTAAAACTATTATTAAATTCAAATTATACTTACCATACTACTGTATATATATACACACACTTATAACAGCTGTACTTATAACAGCTGTATGTGGATAGGATTCTGAGCTTGTGTATAATCCAACTTTAGCTTTGCAGAAAAGCTGTGTAATACAGCAGGCATAAGCTTAAAGGAAACCATGTTTAAAATGGGCTATGGATTGAATAGCGAGGCTTTTTTGGGCACATTTGCATGTCCCTGCTCAGCTTCCCAGAATGCAGTGTAATAACTGTTTTTCTCGGAATCCTGAGCTGGAAACAGGTTTCTTAACTTGTTTTAGACAATCAAATGTGAACACATATGTACTATTTATTTACTATATATATACTAGCTACTTGCCCGTCAAAAGTGACTTGAATAAAATGTTAAGGCTGGCAATGCTGTTTGCCCCCCAATGTGAGCACCTTCGTCACTCATTGCGAGCCCTGCGCTAAGTGCCTGTCTACTTCCTCCCTTGTGTCTCATTTCCCCCTCCTCTCCCTCCCTTGTGTCTCCTTTCCCCATCCCCTGTGTTTTTACCAGCCTCTCCCTCCCCTGTGTCTCTTCCCCTTCCCTCGTTTCTCTTCCCCCCTAACCTGTGTCTCTTTCCCCCCTCTCCCTCCCCTGTGTCTCTTTCCCCCCTCTCCCTCCCCTGTGTCTCTTCCCCCCTCTCCCCCCGTGTCTCTTCCACCCTCCCCTGTGTCTCTCCCCCCTCCCCTGTGTCTCTTCCCCCCGCTCTCCCTCCCCTGTGTCTCTTCCCCCCTCTCCCTCCCCTGTGTCTGTTACCCCCTCCCCTGTGTCTCTTTCCGCCACTCTCCCCGTGTCTCTTCCCCCCTGTCCCTCCCCTGTGTCTCTTCCCCTCTACCCTGTGTCTCTTGCCCCCCCCCCGGTTTCTCCCCTGTGTCTTTTCCCCCTCTCTCCCCTGTGTATTTTCACCCCTCTCCTGTGTCTCTTCCCCCTCTCCCTCCCCTGTGTCTATTTGTCTCTTTCCCCCTCCCCTATGTCTCTTCCCCCCCCTCCCTCCCCTGTGTCTCTTCCACCCTCCCCTGGCTCTCTTTCCCCCCTCTCCCCTGTGTCTCTTTCACCCTCCCTCCCCTTTGTCTCTTTTTACCCCACTCTCATCCATGTGTCTCTTCCCCCCTCTCCCTTCCCCTGTGACTCTCATCCCTCTGTATCCTTACCCCTCCCTCCCCTGTGTCGCGATGACAGACAATATAGTAAAATATTCAATTTTTTTAGTACAATGTAAACTATCCATTTTTGGAGGTCTCAGAGCATAATAAAGTGATTTAAAAATGTAACTGCTTTGAGAGTCCTATCGCTGTCAGCCAATAAGCAGTAATAAGCTGTGTTTGAGTGTGTTTTTATTTTATTTTATTTATTTATTTTTTTCTTGTTTTTCATGTTTTTCGATTTCTTCGGTTCGGCCATTAAATTCGTAAATTCCTGCGTTCCTCAACTGCTTGCAGCCTAAGTAAGTACCGCGTTTCTTAACTGCTTGCAGGCTAAGTCCCGCGTGTTTAAATGCCTCAACGGCTTGCCTTGCATCGCAAGGCTTTCAGGAGCGCCTGTGGCGCTCATTTCAGTCTAGGTCCCGCGTATTTCAATGCCTCAACTGCTCACCCCGCTTCGAGGTGCTTCTAAGTGCTCCATACTCGGAAAGGCTTCCATGCCGCAAATGGCTCTCCCCGCTATGCGAGGCTCGCAAGCGTGACGACAAATCACAATTTGACAACTATTGTGGTCTGATGGTTTTCCCTCAGTTTAATTTTCAACGTGGCAATGATAAGCGCATGGTCTGAGCCGCACTCAGCTCCAGGTCTTGTTTTTGCTGGCTGTATAGAGCTCCTCCATCTTTGGCTGCAATGTATATAGTCAATCTAATTTCTATGATGTCCATGTGTAGAGTCATCTCAGAGGCTGTTGGAAGAGGGTGTTTGCTACAACCAGAGAATTATCTTGACAGAATTTTACTAATTTCTGACCTGCTTCATTTTGTACTCCAAGGCCAAATTTGCCAGTTATTCCAGATGTCCTTTGGTTCCCTACTGTAGCATTCCAATCTCCTATGATGATAGTAACATATTTTCTTGGTGTTATATCTATGATGTGTTGAATGTCTTCGTAGAACTGGACAACTTCAGCCTCTTCAGCATCCCTGGTTGGAGCATAGACTTGTATTTATTATTCTTTCCATTACACTTCTATTTCAATAATTATGACTAATATTAAAATTAAGATGCAGACATGGTAATTACTGCATCTTAATTTTATTATTAGTCATAATTATTGAAATACAAGTGTAATGGAAATATTAATGAATACTGCTATAAAGCATAAACTATAAACTATAGAGGTTCCCTGGTGGTCCAATGGTTAGGATTTGGTTCTTTCATCACTGCAACCTGGGTTTTGATTCCAGCGAGGGAGCCAAGAGGACACACCACCCTGATACCAAGCAGGGTTGGGCCTTGTCAGTACTTGGACAGGAGACTACCTTGGAATTCCAGGAGCTTTATGCTGTGGCCCACTGGGGAAGGAACTGGCAACCCACTCCAGTGTCACTACCATCAATACCAAGTGGATCAGCATGATGTGTTACAGTCCATGAGGTCACAGAGAGTCAGACACAAGTTAACAACACAAAACAATAAATAAACTATAGTGTCATGAACATAAAAGTCAGGTAAATCAGACTCATCAAAGCAGAATAGAGTTACATTTAAAAATACTGAAATGACAATTACATTTTTAATGCAAGAGCATATAATATTTTATTATATCATTAAACTCTTTAAAAATAACAATATTAAACTGTTTTGTTACTTTGTACCCATTAAACTGTTTACCACAGTGTTCATTTTAATAACTTTTTTTCCACTGACATATTGGTAAAATTACACATTATGAAGGCAGTTGGATTAAATGAATAGCTTTGTTTTGAAAATTAATTTACATGGTAAAAATGATGTTTCCAACAAGATCTTTACTCTAATTAAATATTAACTCGATGCAGTATTTTTTCTTCTTAAATAAAATGTAGTTTTTTAAATGTTTCTATTAATCTCCCTGATGTGAAGACACTTAAAATTCCATGAAAGTCCACGCTGCTACCAGTCCCGTGGATCACTAACTGTCATTTATTTTCAGAACATAATTCTATTTATAAATGAAAATCCTATTAAGAGAAGACAAGAAAAATTAGTCCTGTGTTTTGCATTGGTAGAGTAGAAACAAAATGAGCAGCCTAACCTGAAGTGACATTTACAAATTACCTGTTAATTTAAACTGTGTTGAAGGATGACAGAATTTAGTTGGGCTGACAAGACGTACCCATTGTATGACAGTTGGGCCTACTCTGGTCATAAAGCCCTTGTGGTTAGTATGTTTATCTGATGTTTCCTGAGGTAAAAAAGCTTCCTATTTAATAAAATATAATTTTGTAAGGCATATTTTAGTTTGGCAAGATGATAAAAGCGTGTTTTATAGTGCTGTAAAACACCTCTGTATTTAAAGATGAAAATATTATTTATTCACAAAAAAGTAATGGCCTTTTGATGCCCCGTCTTATGGCTGCTATGTAACACCTGCAATATGAGAAGAGACATCTGTAGTGTAAGAAGCTAATTCACAGAGCTGAAGAGAATTAACACCAGGAAAGAAAATATCTCACAATATTGGTTTCTAGTTTACATTTCACACACAAATAAGGCCAGTGTCTGTGAAGGAGTATTTCTCTGGAGATGTCTCTTTCCTCAGGAAGCAGAACTAAGGCTCCTTGCACACTGGGCCCATGTTTGCTGCTACATAAGAAAATATTTTGCACTTGTGATTGATCAAATCTAGAGAAGAAATGGTTAAAACAGAAAATTGGCAAAGCAAAAGGAAAGCCAGAATAAATTGGGACAGCACATAACACAACTAGGAAGCACCGTAGATACCAACTGCCTTAAATTGCAATTCGGCCAAATGAATAAGTGAATTTAAGCACATAGCATATTTTTTTAGTTAGTGAACTTCTATCCAAAAGCAAGGTCTTCACTAACTAAAAACTTCTGTAAAAAAAAATATGCTATGTGCTTAACTAGAGCCCTATTCAATTAGCCGAATCGCAATTTAATAAGGCTGCAAGTCTGTGCCTTGTTACGAGTCATGAACGAAGACTTTCATTTTAAGCAGCACATGAGACTTTTTAATTCAATTCAAAAAGGCTCCTGGTAGCCAATTTCACCTAATTGGCATGAAACTGCCAGTTATACAAAGCCACTGATTAATGATCAGAAGCTCAGCCATAACTCCCAAGAGGCCATCACTGTCCATGTTTTAGGAGAACCCCTGCTTTAGCACAGATATGTCATTTTTCGTTTACTCATATGTGTAAAAGCAGAAAAAAAAATCTATTTTTTTTAGAAGAAGTTCTAGGCAACATGTGTTTATAACATTATAGAAGTTTTGTAAAATTATGAGTAAAAACAAACAATACTTACATTTTAATATACATGGTGTAATACAAAATAAAGGGACACTAAGGTTACGAGATACCATGTGGAATAAATGTGCTTTCCTTTTGAAAACTGCAGCAAAATAGGCTGTTTCTCTGGTACAATACAAAACTAAGGGCCCTATTAAATTCTCCCTCGTAGTTCTCTCGGTGCTCGCAAAAGGCAGTTTTCCTGCTGTTTGCGAGAACCGAATCTCTCGCAGCCTGCTTTGCGATATGACTGTGAGAAAATGGCCGAGAATAGGCTCCGAGAGAGCTACGTAGCCTTAAATCTATGCACGAGTCTCGCATATCGTAAGAATCCCTACGTGGACAAAAAGTCCACGCAAGGGATCCGAAAGCCTCTACGTGCTGCCTCGGAACAGCCCGAGACAGCAGTGCGAGGCTCCCCCCTGCACCCTATACACATCCCTATGCTGCAGGGGTCTCTATCAGGACCCATGCAGCACCCCCACATTAACCCATTGCAGGGGGGGGGGCCCCGATCTGCATAGATCAGGCCCCCCGCTGCATTTCAAACTTTTAAATTCCCCGCCGCGGCTCCTTAAAGGGACCGCGGCACATTATTACCCAATCCCGGCCGCGGCACTTAAAATTAACCCCCCTTTATACTGGGGGTCCCCACCGGGACCCCTGAAGTGTCCCCATATAAACCCCCTGCAGCGGGGGGCCCCGATCGGCACCGATCGTGACCCTGCTGCAATTCAATTTTAAATTTCCCGCCTCGCGGGTCCTCAAAGGACCGTAAAGGTCCTGAAAGGACTCGCACTAAAAATATTAACCCCAGGCAACTATAATTACCCCATTAACTCATGATGGTCAATCCAGACCACCATAAGGCCTAAATTAACCCATTAACTCATGATGGTCAATCCAGACCACCATAAGGCCTAAATTAAACCATTAACTCATGATGGTCAATACAGACCACCATAAGGCCTAAATTAACCCATTAACTAATGATGGTCAATCCAGACCACCATAAGGCCGAAATTAACCCATTAACTCATGATGGTCAATCCAGACCACCATAAGGCCTAAATTAACCCATTAACTCATGATGGTCAATCCAGACCACCATAAGGCCTAAATTAACCCATTAACTCATGATGGTCAATCCAGACCACCATAAGGCTCTATTTAACCCCATCAGTCCCATAAGGGTATATTATTACCATTATGGGCCTGTTACAACCCAACATTAACCACATAAGTGCCATGATGGTCCTCAAGGACCATCATGACACTAACTACAAACACTACACTATAACCCCCAATAAACCATTTAATCTAAACTAACCCCCCTCTACACTAATCTATTAACACTTACACTACCTACCTACACTACCTACCCCCTAATAAACCTCCCCAACACTCTAATTACAAAAAACAAAAAACCTACAGTACAAAAAACAAAAAAACCTACAGTACAGAAAAAAAAAAACAATTACAACCCCACCCCCCACTACAGAAAATAAAAAAAATACACACCTGAAAAGGAAAGACAGATAAACACAATACAATACATACATATAATACATTACATACATTACATACAATACATGACATTACATATAATATATTAAATATAATATATTACATATAATATATTACATATAATATATTACATATATTACATTACATACATTACATACAATACATGACATTACATACATTACATATAATATATTACATATAATATATTACATATAATACATTACATACAATACATGACATTACATACATTACATATAATATATTACATATAATATATTACATATAATATATTACATATAGTCCTAATCAAATACCCCCTATCTATCTAACATACAATCTATTTAATTTAAAATAAATCCTAACTATATCAAATACATCCCCCTATCTATCTAATATACAAAAAATCCTAACTACATACACAGACCCTTATTCTAAACTAAAATAAAATAATTACAGTCCTAACTACATACACAGACCCTAATTCTAAGCTAAAATCAATAAATTAAGACCACTTACCTTTAAGATGTTGCTTCAGATCACTAACCTATGGGTCAAACAAAAAATAAAAATTAGTACAAAACATTAACATCAAATAAATAAACATTCTATACATTCTAAATATTCAACTCACCTTTACAGCATGTCCAGTCACTGTTTAGCTCTTCCGGCGCGGCCCTGTTAAAAAAAAAACACAATACATGAATACATGAATACAATATATAAACAATAAATAAAATACACAAATAAACATCTAAATATACATTTAACTTACCTCCCCGCGATGTCCCCGGCCTTCTCTCCTTCAGCCCCGGCTGGGCCGCGGAACCATCCGCGCTCTAAAAAAAAAAAAGAAAAAAAACTAACGGAGGTCTGCACTGGCAGACCTCCCCGACGCTAATGAACCTCCCGGAGTCGTTTCCGGGAGGAAATTGGCATTGGCGGCTTGTGATTGGCTGAAAAAGCTGTCTATCAATTTCAGCCAATCAAAAGTCGTCAATGTGTGAGCCAATCAGGATGGGATACACCCCAATATCCCACCCTGATTGGCTAAAACACTTGTCTATCTTTCTGGGAACCAATCACAACGCTCAGATGCCTTCAGCCAATCACTATGGGATACACCCCCACGGAGTGATTGGTAGAAGACATCTGCGCATCCTGATTGGCTCCTACATTGACGACTTTTGATTGGCTGACAGCTTTTTCAGCCAATCACAAGCCGACAATGCCAATTTCCTCCCGGAAACGACTCCGGGAGGTTCATTAGCGTCGGGGAGGTCTGCCAGTGCAGACCTCCTTTAGTTTTTTTTCTTTTTTTTTTTTAGAGCGCGGATGGTTCCGCGGCCCAGCCGGGGCTGAAGGAGAGAAGGCCGGGGACATCGCGGGGAGGTAAGTTAAATGTATATTTAGATGTTTATTTGTGTATTTTATTTATTGTTTATATATTGTATTCATGTATTGTGTTTTTTTTTTTAACCGGGCCGCGCCGGAAGAGCTAAACAGTGACGGGACATGCTGTAAAGGTGAGTTGAATATGTAGAATGTATATAATGTTTATTTATTTGATGTTAATGTTTTGTACTAATTTTTCTTTTTGTTTGACCCATAGGTTAGTGATCTGAAGCAAAATCTTAAAGGTAAGTGGTCTTAATTTATTGATTTTAGCTTAGAATTAGGGTCTGTGTATGTAGTTAGGACTGTAATTATTTTTTTTATTTTAGAATAAGGGTCTGTGTATGTAGTTAGGATTTTTTGTATATTAGATAGATAGGGGGATGTATTTGATATAGTTAGGATTTATTTTAAATTAAATAGATTTTATGTTAGATAGATAGGGGGTATTTGATTTGGACTATATGTAATATATTATATGTAATATATTATATGTAATATATTATATGTAATGTATGTAATGTCATGTATTGTATGTAATGTATGTAATGTATTATATGTAATATATTATATGTAATATATTATATTTAATATATTATATGTAATGTCATGTATTGTATGTAATGTATGTAATGTATTATATGTAATATATTATATGTAATATATTATATGTAATGTCATGTATTGTATGTAATGTATGTAATGTATTATATGTAATATATTATATGTAATATATTATATTTAATATATTATATGTAATGTCATGTATTGTATGTAATGTATGTAATGTATTATATGTAATATATTATATGTAATATATTATATGTAATGTCATGTATTGTATGTAATGTATGTAATGTATTATATGTAATATATTATATGTAATATATTATATGTAATGTCATGTATTGTATGTAATGTATGTAATGTATTATATGTATGTATTGTATTGTGTTTATCTGTCTTTCCTTTTCAGGTGTGTAATTTTTTTATTTTCTGTAGTGGGGGGTGGGGTTGTAATGTATTTTTTTGTTTTCTGTAGTGGGGGGTGGGGTTGTAATTGTTTTTTTTTTTCTGTACTGTAGGTTTTTTTGTTTTTTGTACTGTAGGTTTTTTGTTTTTTGTAATTAGAGTGTTGGGGAGGTTTATTAGGGGGTAGGTAGTGTAGGTAGGTAGTGTAAGTGTTAATAGATTAGTGTAGAGGGGGGTTAGTTTAGATTAAATGGTTTATTGGGGGTTATAGTGTAGTGTTTGTAGTTAGTGTCATGATGGTCCTTGAGGACCATCATGGCACTTATGTGGTTAATGTTGGGTTGTAACAGGCCCATAATGGTAATAATATACCCTTATGGGACTTATGGGGTTAAATAGAGCCTTATGGTGGTCTGTATTGACCACCATGAGTTAATGGGTTAATTTAGGCCTTATGGTGGTCTGTATTGACCACCATGAGTTAATGGGTTAATTTAGGCCTTATGGTGGTCTGTATTGACCACCATGAGTTAATGGGTTAAATAGAGCCTTATGGTGGTCTGTATTGACCATCATGAGTTAATGGGTTAATTTAGGCCTTATGGTGGTCTGTATTGACCACCATGAGTTAATGGGTTAAATAGAGCCTTATGGTGGTCTGTATTGACCATCATGAGTTAATGGGTTAATTTAGGCCTTATGGTGGTCTGGATTGACCATCATGAGTTAATGGGTTAATTTAGGCCTTATGGTGGTCTGGATTGACCATCATGAGTTAATGGGTTAATTTAGGCCTTATGGTGGTCTGGATTGACCATCATGAGTTAATGGGGTAATTATAGTTGCCTGGGGTTAATATTTTTAGTGCGAGTCCTTTCAGGACCTTTACGGTCCTTCGAGGACCCGCGAGGCGGGAAATTTAAAATTGAATTGCAGCAGGGTCACGATCGGTGCCGATCGGGGCCCCCCGCTGCAGGGGGTTTATATGGGGACACTTCGGGGGTCCCGATGGGGACCCCCAGCATAGAGGGGGGTTAATTTTAAGTCCCGCGGCCGGGATTGGGTAATAGTGTGCCGCGGTCCCTTTAAGGAGCCGCGGCGGGGAATTTAAAAGTTTGAAATGCAGCGGGGGGCCTGATCTATGCAGATCGGGGCCCCCCCCCCTGCAAGGGGTTAATGTGTGGGGGCTGCGGGGGTTCCTATGGACCCCTGCAGCAAGGTGTTCATGTGAGGACACTTCGGGGGTCCCGACGGGGACCCCCGCATTGAGGGGGGGTTAATTTTAGGTGCCGGGGGGGTATTCGGAGTACCCCCACGGCAGGGCTTATGTGGGGGACTGCCGCGGAGGTCCCTTTTAGGACCCCCGCAGCAATTGATGAGGAGTGGGAGCCTGCGATATCATCTCGCAGGCTGTCACTCCTCATGTACATTTACGCAGTGTAGATACGTACGGCCCTGCTGCGTAGCTCATACGTTGCTCGCAGCAGGGCTAATTTAATAGCATTGTAAGTTAGAGAAACTTTGCAGTACGTAGGGCTTAAGTAGAAGCCTCTTATTTACGAGGCTGGAATTTAATAGGGCCCTAAATGTGCCATCAGGTAGTACTAGTTAGAATCAGGAATGCAGGTTGTGTAAAGAATTACATTTCATTATAAGCTTGGTATTATATATATTGTTCTTTATTAGTAACTATAAAACGTATGGCTTTTTATTCTACTGGTAATTGCAAGTACCCATGACATTGCAACATTTAAAAAAATATATATACGATAACAAAGTTCACATTTAAGTAAGTGGTAATTCCTCGTTTGTTGTTCTGCATTTTCACATGGGCAGCGTCACTTCTGATCACTCAAGTTCGGTCCTGGAAGCCCACACACATGCCTGGATTTGAAGATCCTTTCTGTGCACAGGTGAGTCAATCAGGATGACTGAAGAAGTGACTGACTCACCTGTGTGCAGCAGGGATATCATCAAATCCAGACATGTGTGTGGCCCTCCAGGACCGTACTTGCCCACCCCTGCTCTAGATGCATGTTGCATTAATGCTGAATGGAGCACCATGTTGTGCGTGCAGGACAGTATCTTGGTTTGATGCAAATTTTTTGGCGGGTACACCAACACCATATTTCAATTAGCAAGTCACATAACACAAGTATCAGAGAAGATCTAAAAAGGTTGAACTTGATGGACTAAGGGCATTTTTTCATAATATAATTTGAAAACTGAAATATTAAAAAAATACAAACAACAGTGATATGTTTCCATCATGTGACTTTGGCTATCATGTCAATTGAAGGCAATTGTTAAGGTTTTGATTATGGTGCATGTTCTTAAGTTTGTGTGTTATAAAGCAAGATTAATTAAGATATGTTTGTAAAAACAACTGAAAACTGAATATCGGTAGATGTCTCAAGATCTCATATCGGTAGCCATGTTGTCCCAAGCAGGTAGCTTAATTATAAAATTACAGTAAGTAGCACATTCAATACAGATAATCATAATTAAAGTAACTAATACACTATACCTAACACTGTTCTTGAAATCATACAGAATTGATTTACGGTTACGTTTAAGACAACTGATTCTCAGATGTATTATTGAAAATTTAAAAGACCACTGAACTCTACATTTTTCCCAAGTAATCAAAATGAATGTCTTCTTGATCCCAGCATGAGCCATTAGGGCTATTATATATCTGAAATTATCGACGGACACATTGTTGGGAGTACAACAGACCACAGCTTTATTAGATAACCATATCGTTAACAATAACGAATAAAATAAATTAAATTAAATTAACTTGGGAGGAGGAGCCTGGCCATGGTTTGTAAACTCATGCCCTGGGCCCGTGTCCAGGGTCCTCCAATGCTTTTTCTAACCAAGCCCGTGAGGTAGGGCAACACCCATTTTGGCCACTGGGCCGGGCTACTCCCGCCAACACATCATAGAGCCATAAAATTATCTTTTTTTTTTAAAACTACTCAAAACTTAAACCATCACAACATATTACAAATGGGCCGGGTGGGAGGGAATCACCCTGATGGCCGGCGTAATAATGCGCAAAATGTGCGTAGTTGAGCGGAAGTCCCGCCTCCAAGCACGGCCAGGCAATAGCATACACCCAGGCTCTCCTGGGTCAAATGACGCTGCATCAGACCCCGGAAGCCTGGGACAGTCACCGCGCCATGCATGACCCCAGCATGAGCCATTAGGGCCATTATATCTCAGTCATAATAGACTGACACATTGTTGAGTACATCGGGCCACAGCTTTATTAGAAAACCATATCTTTAACAATAACAAATACAATAAAATAACTTAAATTACCTTAGGAGGAGGAGCCTGGCCATGGTCCGTAACTTCACACTCTGGGCCCGCGCCCAGGGTCCCCCAATGCTTTTTCTAAGCATGCCCGTGAGGTAGGGCAACAACCATTCTGGCCACTGGGATGGGCCACTCCCCTCCCGCCACTGAGCAGCCATGGGATAACTCACGAGGGTGAGATCCCCCCTCCTGCAAAGCTAAGGTAAGTTTTACTCCATTTCTAAACTCTAATGTTGGTAGCTCTAAGCCTATCTCGGTGAGGTGGACCCCATCAGGAAAGAAAAAATCATCAAATAAAGCTTGCCAGATGTTTGTTAATTTTTTGTCGAGATTTTTCCAATAGAGTTGGATCTCTGGAATTTCACCATGACCGCCTTTTTATCATTTCTGACCAAATTACCAAGAGGCCGAGAAATTTGGTTTCCCAACTCTCCACCTTGTTTTTCATTTCCTTTAACATCCTTGTCATGGGATCAACCCCCAGATCATTGTCCCCGGCATGAATAAGAATCAGGCTTGGGCCTCCATAGTGATGGGTGTAATTATCCAAAAGCCCACTCACCTGCAACCATCGCAAGCCACAAATCCCGAACCACCGTACTTGCAGGTCTGTCTCAGGAATACCCATTTGTGAGTTATCCTTGGTAACTGCAGCTAGTCGGTGGGCCCAGTCCACGTACGAGTGGCCAACGATCCATAGCTGTTTTTTCTTTCCTGAAATATAGAGAAAGATCCGTTAAACTATTGCTGTGGGCCGAATTTAGGCCCTAAAGAACTGAGGTTCCCTTCTCCCAATTCGCATGACAGATTTCTCAGGTAAACCCAGCCTTGCCACCTCAGTGCCTGCCCCTATCCGAAATGAATGGGTCCCATACTCGGATTGATCAAACCCCAAATGCTGTAAGGATGCTTTCAACACTTTTTCAAACTAAAAGCGTGATAGGGTGAGTCCAGTGGCGCGTAACGCCTTCAAGTCACCATTTTCCAGGGAACCGTATCAAGCACCACAGCAATACACCTAAGGTCTTTTCCTCTGTTCTAGACCCCCCCGCTATTTCCACCAGGTCGTTCCACTCATTCCACACCTTTTTGTATGCGTTCCTGGGACTGCCTTATGAATCTGGATATCTCACCGTTCCAAGCTCCCAAAGTTCCAGAGGAATGCTCTCTTCCTGCCCTTTCGCCTCTGGCGCCAGCATCCTGAAACGATACTTCTGGAAGCAAGAGAGGGCATCAGCAATGTCGTATTGAAACCCGGGAACATTGTTTGCCCAAAACTAAATATTTAGTCAAAGGCATCTCAGCAGCATGTGCCGCACCAGACATATTACTGGCACAGATGATGCCGTTAGATTGTTTATGGACTGGACCACCCTATGTTATCTGTGAAGAAGACAATCTGATGATCCTTAAATTACTCTACCGACATATGGAGCCAGGTTTTTGGTAAGGCCTTCCATAACCCATGGTGCAGGCCACCTGTCGGCGCACAATTTTCCCTTGAAGTACGCGCCAAACCCGTTCGACCCTGAGGCATCAGTATACAGCTTCAACTGGCTGCTGGTCAAGATGGATTAGAGCTGTTCCCTCCAAAACCTTGAGAAAACAAAGCCAAACTCTCACATCTTCCCTTATTGCCTCCAAAACCGCTATAAAGTGATGAGGCCACTTAATTCCTGCTGTTGCCAGTGCCAACCTCCTGTTAAAGATCCTGCCCAGAGGGTGATCCTGCAGACGAAATTCAATTTTCCGAGGATGGATTGGAGCCGCCAAACAGTTACCCTCCGTGAGCCTCCAAGTTCTTCACTTTGTCCAACGGCAGGCTGCACTCCATCCGAACCGAATCAACATGGATGCAGAGGAAAGTCAAGGCTGTAGTTGGGCCTTCATTTTTTTCTTGAGCCAAAGGAACCCAGAAGCTCTGACATTACCTCTTAAAGGTGAAACCACAGGTGTCTTGCTTTGCAGGCCCTATGAAAAGGAAATCATCTAGGTAATGGGTAATACTGTGGTGGCCAGACCCAGTGCGCATCACTCATTGCAAGAACGTGCTGAAGGTTTCGAAATATGCACATGAAATGGAGGGGCCCATTGGAAGGCAAAGGTCCACGTAGTACATATTGTCAATAGAGCACCCTAACAATTGATGACTAGAGGTGTGTACTGGTAAGAGGCGAAAGGCGAACTCAATCTCCACCTTTGTCACCAATGCACCCTTTCCGGCCTCACTAGATTCGTAGCCAAATCAAAGGAAGCAAAAGACACGGAAGAATATTCATTGTCAATGCCGTCGTTAACGGAGCTGCCTCTGGGGTGTGAAAAATGTTAAATCTTTCCTTGTTCCTTTTTTGGGACCACTCCCAATGTGGAAATAATCAGGCCGTGTATTGGGGGATTGGGGAAGGGGCCCACTATCTTGCTCAGCCAAACATCATTTTTTATTTTTCCTAGGGCAACACCAGGAAGTTCCCGTACTGATTTCAAGTTCGAAGGCTATGTACCTGAGTGCTCAATGCCACATTGGATTAGGAAACCTTGTCAAAAACCCTTAATCAGCAGCTTAGCTGCCTCCATTTTTCCCGGCACCCTACCGAAGTATTCTAGCTATCGTTGCATTGCGGCCAGCCGTATTGGTGTCCTGCCCGGCAATTAGGGGCCTATTTGCATATGCATATGCCCTAATCATGCTGTTGGCCGCCGTGGTAATACGCAAAGCGCACAAAGAAGGGCGGAAGTCTCACCAACCCGTGACGGACAGCCAATAGCATGCTCTTAGGCTCCACCGGGTAAAACAACGCTGCGTCAGACACAGGAAGCATGGGGCAGCCTTTTTGGGGAAACATATTAAATATTTTTGGCTTATTTGCCCTGTTTGCATATGCCCTCATTGAAGGCATAGCAGGTCATTGAGTGCAGCCGTCGTGGCAAGGGTTCTGGCCCACCCGGGCTGCTCTGAAAGGGCAGCATGGCTTTCATAGGAGTCATGACATTCAGTCAGTAGGCTACTGCCTTTTCACTCCATGACATGAATGGTCTGGCTGCCAAATATTGCCAAAATTCTTCTTTGTACCTCCACCAGGCCATGCTTTACCAGGCCATGCTCCCATATGTCCATTAAGAGTTCCTTATTTCCTTCAAATATACGAACAGCCCGGCCGGATGGCGTTCCCCCATAACGCAAGCTAAATTTGAAAAGTCTTGGAGTCAGTTGTCGAAAGTGCTGGGTATCCTTCTGAAAGGCTTCCTTCTGTCGTCCCCTTCGCCCCCTGAAACCTCTGTTCATTGGCTCTGAGAATCTGGATAGCGGTAAGAGAGAAAAGACTTCAATGAACTCCCTGCACCATACTCCTCGTTTGTTTCCTGGTGCCCTCAGGTTGTCTAAAAGGCAGACTATGGTATCTCAGTGACCAATCTGACATTTTCTCTGCCTTGGCTTGGCACAGCATTGCCTCGAGGGCGGGGCTGCATTGGACCCCTGTTCCCCTGTCATTAAGGGGCATACCCGGACCCACCAGTGTCGGTCCCTGGCTGTCAGGGCAAATGGGGTACTCGTTATTCACCCACGCATTTCTAGCCAGACGCGCCACCCACGTCCCGACCTCTGCTATGGTAATGAGAATATTGTGTGACTCTAGCAGGTCCTGCAGGCCTGCTAGGAAGTGTGTGAGACGAGAAGTTGGTAGCACTGAGGATTGCCCTTTTGCCCTGTGTGACCCCCCCAGACGTCTCACCTGAACTCGTTGGTGTAGATGTCACTGCTGGGCCCTCCCTCGCCTGCTACAACCACGCTGTCGGCCGCGTAGTTCTCTCCCATCTGAAGCTCGACTCTCTGTCCATTCCTGAGCAAGCGCAGCTGCAACGACAGGTTTTTGGACTGCGGGACCTCAATCTGCCCGTGACTTAGGAAGGTAAGATGAACTGTTACTTACTGGCCTATGCCTGTGTCTAGGTGCCCCACAGATCTACTCCTCTAATAAAGACTTTGAGCGTGTAACAGAGTGGAGACCTGGATATATTGATTCTGTTAAACCTATGATCTAGGTCTGTTCTGTCAGGCTCTTTTTGACCCGTTTGTACGATGTCAGGCTGGGTGTCAGGTTCAGCGAAACTATGCTGTTGGCCTAGACAGTTTGTCAGCTACCGTTGTCTTCTGCTTTTTCGTAGTTGTAGAACTCACAAGGGCACTGAACCTGGTAGTAGACTTCTGGGCCCTGGTGGGGCGGGTTTGCCATGACACTGTAGCCGTTACTGGAGTGTCATCGATTAGCACATGGCTGTCATCCATGGTCATCTCTCGGATGATTTGACTCCTCTTCCCTCTAACTGCCTCCATGGTTCTGCCAAGCTCTGCACTTTTGAGTCGTCCCTTAGGATTAATGTGACTGGTAAAGGGGACCGCAGCTTGGTCGAAGTGCAAAGCTGTTGGAGCTGTTGTCGGAGCTCCTAGATTTTCTATTACCCCTGTTGCCCATGATACAGGGCTGTAGAGGGGTGTGATCGGGTTCTGGGAGTGAGGGCAGGCCTGGTAGGAACCGTTGTGATGGGCCCACGCCTGTGGTGCTTGGTGGCTCTGCCCTCCCCGGGGTGGAAGGTGGCGGTTCTCGGGTTTCCAGAACCTCATCTGTTGCCACCGTCCGCTTACTAGCCCTGCCACTTGTGGGGCTGCTAATCCTAGGCTTGCTTAGTGGTGCAACCCTATTTATGGGGCCAGTGTCCCTAATCCTGCCGAGGTCAGCAGCCACTTCAGACAGCGCCTGGGCTGAAACTTAAGGGGGCTCCCCCCCCCCCCCCCCCTCCATGTGCTGGGATGGATTCAATCTCTCTTCAAGCTTCCTAACCCTGTGACAGAGTTCTCTGGATCTAACAAAGGCCATAAGCCTGTCTAGATCGTCAGCCTCTAAACCCCTCCATACTAGCACAGCCAACAAGAAACACACAACCGCAGCAAAGGCGCTAGAAATGGGGAAAGGGGAACATGCACACACCCACACGCACAGTATATATATATATATATATATATATATATATATATGCCAAATACCCCAATAATAAGATTATCAAGAAAGGATAATGCACCATGTGGTGCTCCAGTGCCTAATCATGCTGTTGGCCGCCGTGGTAATACGCAAAGCGCACGAAGAAGGGCGGAAGTCTCACCAACCCGTGACGGACAGCCAATAGCATGCTCTTAGGCTCCACCGGGTAAAACAACGCTGCATCAGACACAGGAAGCATGGGGCAGCCTTTTTGGGGAAACATATTAAATATTTTTGGCTTATTTGCCCCTCATATTCTTCCTATATAATATCCTACTCCATCTGTTTTAGTTGGCCCTTGCAAAATACTAAGCAAAGAGGATACCACTGTCCACTAGAGGGATGAATCAGTAGCTATAACGGCTCCCCCTGTCATATATGTAACTTGACCCTGACTAGCTGTGTGGATGGCTCCATTGTCAACAATTACATCATCTTTTGAAAACACCAGCAATACCAGATGGAGGAGGGAGAATGTGAGGGCTTAAATGATTGCCCCTATACTGAGACAAAATAAAGCAGGTAAGCCAAAAATATTTAAAATATTCCAATAAAATGTTTAGAAAGAATTTAGTAGAGTATAATTGTGATTTTGTGACATTTTCTTCCAGATCCAGTGGTCATTAAGTCAGTAATGAATTCTATTTAGTATCTGCTACATATTTATCATATCCTTTTCATATGAATCCGTGCACTTCTTCCATTCCAGCAGCAAAAGCTTCTTCTGGCCTCCTTAAGAATCATCTTGCATGTTGGGAATGATAACATCACAGTTGTTAATGACACATGCATTAGGTTAATTGTAGAAATAGTATTGAAGAAGAGTTATTTCAGGGTTAGATTGGTAGTCAGGATAGAACAGAGACTTGGGTTTGAGAAGGTGTGGGGTTTAGTTGGTAGTAAGACTAATAATGTCTTGCTGATAATAAGGCTGCAGGAGGTGATGGAGTCTCAACTGAACTATTTAAAATTCTACAAGATGATGCTGTAAAAGTGTTGCTTGCCTTATGCCAACACATTTGGAAAAGTCAACAATGGCCAATAGTCTGGAAAAGGTCAGTCTACATCACAGTCCTAAAAAATGTCAGTGCACTCATTTCACATGCCACCAAGGTAATGCTTAAGATTCTACAAGCTCCAACAATATATGGACCGGGAACTACCAGATGTGCAGAGAAAGAGGCGCAAGAGATCAAATTGCCAATGTCCGTTGGATAATAGAGAAAGCAAGAAAGTTCCAGAAAAGCATTTACTTCTGCTTCATATACTATTCTAAAGCCTTTGACTGTGTGGATCACAACATAAAAATGTGGCAATTTCTTAAAGATATGGGAGTCAACTATCAACAAAGGTCCATGTAATTGATGCCTTTGAAGTGTGCTGTTGGTGAAAACTACTTAGACTCCCTTGGACTGCAAGAAGATCCAATAAGTCAGTACTACAGGAAATCAAGATAAAACTGTTCACTAGAAGGTATGATCATGAGGCTGAAGCTCAAATATTTCGGCCATATCATGAGACGGCAGGATTTCCCTGGGAAAGATTGAAGGCACAAGAAGAAGGGAACAACAGAGGTGGAGATGGATGGCTGAGGTCACTGAAGCAATGAGCATGAACTTGGTGGAGCTCAGAGGGGCAGTGACTGACATGCTGCAGTCCATAGTATCACGGAAAGTCGCACATGACTGAAAGACTAAACAACTACAACAAAAATACTAATAATGACCTAAAATTAAGAAGGATGCTAGGATTATAGTTGATCAGGTATCAGAACTGAGGACCAAGAGATTAGAGGAGCAGCATATTTAAAGATCCATTTAATTCAGCACAATTTGGAGCACATCACTGTAAAGATCTTCTAAAAACATGTAAAAATACTTTTAGAATTTTTGAAATATCTACATTTTTCATTGAGAAATAAAATCAGTTTTTAGTGACAATCTGATTTTTTGTAGACTGTTTATGTATAAATTAATCCATATTCTCTGTGCTACATCTCTTTATGAGAACTAAAGCATGTATTGATATTTTATATGTATCAATGGAGAGAGGGTGGGGGAGAGAGATTAGATAATCGAATCTTGTTAAAATTTGAAACCAACCTCCTTCCCCCTCAGATGGTTAAAAGTAAGCAGTTTGCATCGATAGGTGTATGCTCTGTTCTCCAAAAGTGTAACGTCTCCTCTCACACATAAAATATAATAAAATGATCATGGATGCCTCCAGGATGCAGCAGAGGTATAATTGTTTTCTTTTTAAAAACTGGCTTATGACTTCACTGTGCAAGTATGCGCTTAGTCAAACACATTGCAATAGTAAATATTTACCACAGTAGCAATTTAATGTAATGCAATGAACATGAGCTAGAGGGAGCTCAGAGGGGCAGCGACCGACAGATGTTTCAGGCATGCTGTGGTCCATCGAGTCACTGAAAGTTAGACATGACTGAACAACAACAACAAATTTAAAAACATTTATTTGAAAAACAATTTAATAATAAAAAAACAATTACCTTAACTATCGGGGTGCCATTGATATGAGGTGCACTGGATTGCATCCAAAATCTAAAGTTCATAATTAGCTACAGCGGTATTGTGCATTATAAGTTGCAGGGTGATTTATGTCTTCTCTATTTAAGCCCTTGCTTTTGTCCATCTCATTTGAGGTTGCACATTGGAAATCTGTGTGGCACAGAATAGACTCTCTTATCTTTTTGACATCCTCATTCCATTTCCAGCATTTATCTTTGCTTCCTATAAGTTGCATTCCTAGAAATAACAGAATGGGTGGAAAATGTCTTCCATATCCAGTAAAGTTGTTCCTTGGAAGACGTTCTGTCTTTTACATCCTGTCAGAATTAAGTATTTCTTTGCATCAGATCAACAATTGACTTGCAAATGAACTACAGATAGATCAAGACAAACTGTTTCAAATAAACAGATGAAGGCATACTTGTGTCTGGAGAATTGATGGTGTGCAGTTATTCTTGAGTAATGTAAGTATGATGATAAATTGCTTATCTCACTTTTACATATATTACCTAATGATTTTTCCCATCATCTGAGATAAATTTCCTAGCGAAGATGTGGACTTGAAGCACTCCATAGGATATTGCGGAGGTATATTTAGTAATGGGTATAAAATCTGCCCTATTTTATTTTGAACTTTGTATTGTATGCCAAGGGTACATTAAGGACAAAGTAGCAACGATGCTAATTCTGTTGAAATATTACTAATGCCTTTTTAAAGGACATCGCACAATTTAGCCTACAACAATATAACTTCCTTAAAGTGTGCTTGTGAGTCTTCTAGCTTAACTGAGTCAAGGTAATGTTTGTAAAGGCTTTGTATTGCAAAGACAAATTTGAGTCCTGATTTTTAAATATTTTGTTTGAACATGAAATATGATATTTGATAATATTCTAATGGAATTAAGTATCATTGTTTTGATAACAGATAAGAACCAATAGGACCACTTAAACTGCCCATAGTATCTATCTAAAACGTGGTCTTAAAGGACAGCTGCAGTTCAAGAAAAAAAAATACTTCTTTGTCAAGTATATGCCAAAACAACAACATTAGTAGCTGTATAAATCATGGACGTAAAACATTTTTTGGTAAAATCTAAATGTGTGTAGATTATGTATATGAGTATAGGAATCCATTTTGTGTTTTTTTATATTACTTCCTCAGACCTGAATCATGAGGGTGTATGTTTGGGTTATTAGTGGAGAAGAATAGAAAATAGAGGCTTTGTTAAGCTAATTGACATAATACTCCTTCCCCCTAACTGCCAACCCCCTTGCTTCAGGAAATTCAGTCGCATCTCCCAAACCCCTTGCTTCAGGAAATTCAGTCACATCTCTCCAGAAATGTAAATGCTGTCTCACACATCACACAACTATGTATCATGGATTCCCCCAGGGCCGTGAACACTAGCTGTATGCCTTTGTTTTACTTAATTATGCTTTTAGACTGAAAGTCTTCAAACCTATATATTTTTTTCATTGTGCAATGATCTTTTAATAAATTATCAAGGCAGTCTTATGATTACCCCAGTCATGCTTAAAGGGCCAGTTAATTCCGCACAATTTGGAGGACACCAGTGGAAAGATCTGATGAAGACAGGTTGAAATATTTTTAGCATTTTTGAAATACGTGACTTTTTGTCAAAGATATGTAATGTGAAAAAATATATGCTTTTTGTGTGTGTATACCTGTTTTAGACCGCCTTCGCTAGACCTGCCAGATCAGACAGTGTCTTGTTCCTCCTCCTAAATGACATCCTCAAATCAGGTTGCAGGGGTGTGTGCACAAGTCTGGATGGAAATTATTTGACAGGGAGTGTGTGTGTGTCTATCACTCTCTCTCGCGCGGTGCATCAGCTCCGCTTCCAGACACGCCGCTCTGAGACATATAGCGCCCATTCTGGCATTACATTGGCCTTCTCATAGTCTGCGTGGATGGAACAGCGGGGAACGACCACACTGTGTAAACACACCAATCAAACACAGCCTGTCACTACAACTACACTGATTTTCAAGCCTGCACATGGATTTTTCCATGCAAACAAACTTCCTTTATAACATGCTCCAGAGCAACTACTGTGAGGTAAATGGCTCTTTAAATCCCTTAACTGTTCAATTTGGCATATTACCTCTAGCTCTTCCACCTTCCAAATTCAAATCCTGACCTCTTGTTCTTGCATACTTCTTTTTCTGGAAGGCATTTGCCTCTTGAACTTTATATTTGAAGGTGTCTATCATATCACCATCTATTTTCTGTCTTTTAAGCCAGAGGTTCTCAAATTTGTGACCTGGGGACTATTAAGTAGAAACATTTTTTTGCAAATTTAAAATGTAAATCAGTTCACTGATTGAGCACCTCTAACTTTTGTTTTTATTTATGCAAATAACCCTTAGAGATGTCTCCCTAAGGGTGATAGGGGACTCCAGACGTTGACCCCTTGCTCACTGTGCCTTAGGGAGTACAGCTGCACCTCCCTGACGAGACCCAGAGAGGCCAAAATTCAGTGGCTGTTTCTCCTGTTAAGGGTAGAATTGCCTGGCACTTCGGGTCTGGGCCACTCTAGTGAGTGGGTCCAGACTGATATACTACAGGATATTTCTCCCTGTGAAGGGCACAAGTGAGCTAACAGAGGCTGCTCTCAGAGTCGGTTATCATGTCCATAGAACTAACCTATTAAGGTTAGTTTGTTCTCTGATTGAGCACCTCTAACTTTGGTTTAAGTTTAACATGTATTTTTTTCATACAAACAGGATATTTTTGTAATGTTTAAACATGTCACTTTGATGTCCACTAAAGTTAGTGGCTTCCAAACTAGTGATCACTGAAGCCAACACTGGCCACAATTTAGGTAAAGAAATCTACATTCACTCACTGCAATCCCTAATTCTTTTTATGCATGGGGTGCCATGGAGATTTGCTTGGAAGCCACTGCTTTTAGTCATGTATATGAAACTTCAGCAATTAAATATGTTAAAACATGGTTTTATACATTAATTATATTAAATAAAATATGTTTAATATACTAGTAACTTCTACACCTCTGTACAAATTGGAGACTTATCCCTATCTCACAGAAACACACAAATGGGGCTCACTGGGTTAATTCTACAAAATTCTAAATGTTCTTTGAAGTATTGTTATATATTTCTTGCATGAAATGAGCATACTATTGTTTTTAGACCATTCTGTTCTATATCCTGGTTAACATTCTGTTTAATGTGGGTGTAAAAGCAAAACTGCCAGTTAGTTACAAGGGAAGGAAACAAAACTAACAGATTCTGTTTGGAATGTTTTTACAATTTATGGCCATCTTCACTAAGAATCTATCCTATCTGGTAAATATTAGCTGTTGAAATAGGGCCATGGAAGCTGACCAACCTGCATGTGTACAGAAAAGGTCCTGTAAATTAGAACAAATGGTAATACACAACAGCTTTCTAAAAGGCTGTTCACCAATGCCCTGGGTCAGGACTAATAAATCACTCCACAAATGGTTTTCTATGGCATGTTTGATAGCCTGCAATTTGCACCCAGACACTAAATGCACATTCACAAATAAAAGTGTGTAGATATAAATGTGTGTGTGTGTGACATTTAAAATAATTCACATTAAAGGACAACTGTACAATAGAAAATAATGTTTGAAAACTTTGAGTTTGACAAATGACATATCGAGGCAGGGAATTTGTCCCTGGGGTTCTTATAGGTAACACAACTTTTACCCTCTTTTTCCAGAACCTTGTACTTCTAGCACCTCTGTCAGTCTGGTTTTCAAATTAGCTCCTCCCATCTGTGCCACTTGAAAGTTTGATCTTCTGCAAACAGATCCACTTGTTACTCAGACTCTTTTCCTAAGTCTGCCTAGGTCCTCTCCATAGGCCCAGCTACACCTGTATCCTAAATAGGCCTGTTCCACTCTTTCTAATGTGCAGCCTAATAGCTGCGTGAGAGCCTTTTTAACTCTGGATTGGGCAAATAGCTTTATTTAGCCTCAGGCTCACATACATGCCTTGTTGGATTCATCCATATTTCTCTCCAGCTTTGTCACACATCCCCCTCCCTCAGCTCAATAGCATTTTTTTTTTAGAAACTTCAGCCTAAAGGCAGTGGATTGCAGTGGATTCTTAAGATGGTGTGCACATTTGTGTGGTCCTTTTGACAAGACTTCTCTTAATCCAAGATCTGATGCGTCAGTTTGGAGAATGAAACATCCAGTCATACAGGTTATTGGCATAGCACTACCTTTAACATTTAACATTTCACAGCATCTGAAGCACGTGAATTCACCAAATCAGTTAGAGGATCTGAAATTGTGGCAAAATTGGGTATGAAACATTGGCAATTGTCAACAATATCCAGGAATGCTCAAACGTGTTTCTTCAAATGCTGTCAAGCTCGAATGACTTCAGTTTTATTCAGCTGTGACTTGACTAAGCCACGTTCGAAAAGACCCAGATATTTTGTCTCTTTCGCCATGTCCCAGGTTACATTTGACCAGATTAGTGTTTCTAAGACTATTTCTACCTTGTTTAAATCTCAATCTATGATGTATATTTTGATGTTGTCCAGAAACATATTCCACGTGGGGACGTCCTTCAACCTCTAAAAGGTTGCTGCTGCTCCATATACTTTTTGCTTTCATCAGTGAGACCTGTCAATATGCCTAGGTCAGATCCAAGGTGTACATGAATCTAACTTTTCCCATTTGATCTATCTATTCATCCATTTTTGGAAGAGGATATGCTTCAAACTTTATTCAACCATTGAAGTCACTACAGAAGCATGTTACATCAGATTTTGGAATCAGTACTAAAGTGTCATATTTTCTTATGAATAACCTGACTTGATAATCTGCAAAATGTTTTATAACATGATTAGATAACTGAGAGATGCAACAAAAAATGTTAAACTTAAAATATCCATAGTAATAGTTAGATGCTTATCTTGCAATCAGATTTAAATATGTTTATCTAGCATGCCTTTAAGTGAGCTTACGTTTAAATGAATCTGATCTACATCAGTCAGACATCTGAACACACAGCAGGATGTCTGGGACAGCTGACCTCCTCCTAATTATGCAAAAGAGGTGGAGCTATGAGGCACAGCAAGTTGGGCAGAAATCCATAAAAGTAAGTGCATTAAAGTATAAATACTAGCGTTACAAACTTTAGACAGTATAAATCAAGTATGTTTATGCATGTACTTTCATTTAAACAACCATTATTTTTATATCACAGTGGATCTTTAAGATCTGATGCAGGCTGCCATATTTCAAGAGAGTGTAGGAAGTATGAATTTATAACAGTGACAAAGGATATCATGAAACTGCCTCTCACCCACTATGCCTAACAACTAATATATTTATGAATATAATTATAAAAATATTGTAAAAATCATGAAAAAGAAGCTGTTCCAAGGTAAAAACTCTGCAAAATGAAAAACTACAGCTCAAAAAACAAACAGGTGTGCTATCTCAGCAGAGGTGGAGCTAGAGAATGGAGGGCCCCGTTTCAAAATCATTTGGAGTCCACCTCACAACTCTCTCTCTCAGCACATCTGTATATGGGGCCTAGTGGGAGTCAATATCAAAGACATCAAATAAAACTCATTTTCTACCCCTCTTCCCTAATAAATTAGGATTCCCCTTTACTCCAGGCTAATCCTGGTAACAGTGGGCCCCTATACTGTAGAGAGCTCTAGTATATTGCACTTCCTGAACCTGCAGCAGCAGTTGCCTATATACCCCGGGTCGGCTCAAAATGTGTTCTATCTAAATCATTTTAAACATATTTTTATTTAATGATAATTTAAATCAATTTACAAAAACAGCCTCATTCCAAGATCTGACAACTGACAAGGCTCAAGACGCATAGAGGGTTATGAAGTACACTTCATAAAATCACCTACCTACAAAGTGCTTGACTAATCAAGATGGTAGAGCTCCATTAATGAAAACAAAAAGGTAGCTTAATTTAAATAAATCAAATTATGACACTTTCTAAAGCAATGTTTCTTTGTGGAAGCTTTGTAAATAGTCTTAGGCTACATTACAGAACAATGCAGGAGATTATTGTAAAAATACATCTCTGTTGTGTTTTTCTTATATTGAGATTTTCTGTATAGAACCTCTTCTGCACAAGTACCATGTCATGGTGATGGGGCTTGTGTATTTCAATGAAGCTGTGAGCTACGCCATGTAGGGCCACCCAAGATGGGCAATGTTATAGCAAAGAGGACAAAGTACGGTCCACTTGAGAAGAAACTGGCAACCTACTCCAGTATCTTTGCTAAGAAAACTGTATGGATAAGCACAACCAGAGACGTAAATATTTGGCACCGGAAGATGAGCCCCTCAGGTCAGAAGGCACCTAAGACATTACTGGGGAAGAGCAGAGGGTCAGTAGGACCAGATCTAGTGAAGTGATTGGGCCAAAGTTGAGAGGACGCCCTGCTGTGGATGTTTGGGGAAAGGATAGTCTGGTGCTGCAAAGAACAATTCTGCATAAGCATCTGGAATGTTAGAACTATAAACCAAGGCAAACTGGATGTGGTCAAATATGAAATTACAAGATTAAACATTGATGTAGTTCAATAGTAAGCTGAAGAAAAGTTGGTAAATCATCAGACCACGGAGATATGAAATAAATAATATCCACAGTGATATGCTGTGGAGGTAACGAATAGGTTTAAGGGATTAGACATGGAAGATAGATTGCACAAATAACTTTTTCACATAAGATTGTGACATTATCTAGGAAACAGCAACAAAGAATATCCCAACAAGAAAGAAAACTAAGAAGTCAAAATTGATGTCTGATGAAGCTTTGAAAGTAGCACAGGAAGAAGAAAAGCAAAAGGTGAGACAGGAAAATATTTGTCCAATTTAATGCAAAATTCTAAAGAAGAGACAAGGAGACACAAGAAAATAACAGAATGGGAATGTCAAGAGATCTCTATAAAAAAAAATTGGAAGTTTCAAAGGAACCTTTCATTACAAAGTAGTAGTGATAAAAGACAAAAATGGTAGGCACTTAACAGAGCATATCTGATAAAGAAGAGGTGGCAGGAATCTCAGCAGCACTGATAACCTCAATAGTTTATCCAATGAGGTGGAGCCAGACATCTTGGAGAGTGAAGCGAGGAGGGCTCTAGGAATCCTTGGTGATTAAGAGAAGTTGATGCAGGAGCTGATGGAATCCCAGCAAAGCTCTTAAAAATCCTAGAAGATGATGCTGTAAAAACATTTCATGTGTTATGTCAGCAAATTTTTGTAAACTCAACAGTGGTCAGTAAACTGGAAAAAGTCAGTCTATGTACCAATCCCAAAAAAAGGCAGTGCCAAAGAGTGCTCCAATTATCAAACAATTACACTCATTTCACGTGCTAGCAAGGTAATGCTTAAGACCCTGCAAACTCAGCTCTAACAAAAAATGGGCCAAGAACCACCAGATGTGCAAGGCAGATTTTGCAGAGGCAGAAAAGATTAAATTGCCAATTTCTGTCGATAATGGAAAAAGCAAGATAGTTCCAGAAAAACATTTACCTCTGCTTCAATGACTACTCTAAAGCATTTCTCTGTGTTGATCACAACACAATGTGGCTAGTTCACACCATCTGCCTTTTTTTCACCTATCTCTTAATGTGTTGCTGTGATCTATCGCCCTCCTGGACCATCCTCTCAATTTCTTGATCACTTTGCCACGTGGCTCCTTCACTTTCTCTCCTCCAATGTTCCTTCACTCATTCTTGGTGACACTCCCATCTCCCCTACTGCTGCTAAACTACTCTCACTCATCTCTTCCCTCTGCCTCTCACAGTGGACAGATTCCCCAACTAACTGTGATGGACACTCCCTAGACCTTATTTTTACTCAATTCTGCACAACCTCTAACTTTGCCATCTGCCACCTCCCCTTATCTGACCACTGCCTACTATCCTGCAGCCTCACTGCATCTCTCTCTCACTGCCCTTCTTCAACACCGGGCACCAATACCCACAGAAACCTTCAAGCACTTGACCCACAGCACCTTTCCACTATGTTGCAACTCCTTCTCAGTTCCCTCCCTTTTACATCATTAATATCTATTCTGTCCTCTAACCCCAAACATTTGTTTGCCACTTTCAAATCTCTCCTCCGCCCACCACCACCTCCCGTCCCTTCCTATGACACGGCTGAAGATTTTGCCAGCCATTTTAAGCATAAAATTTAAAGCATTCTCAACAAACTCTCCTCTCAACGTGAATCACACACTTCCTCCTCTCAACTAATTTACAACACACAGCTTTCACCCTTCCCCATTCCCTCAGTCACTATGCACTCCTTTGACCTTGTCCAGCCTACTATCAGCCTCTAGCCATACTACCTGTCATTTAGATCCTATACTATCACTGCTAATCACACTCCTCTCTACCACACTTATCCCTGCTCTCACATTTCTTTAACCTTTCCTTAAATACTGGCATATTTCCATAATTTTTAAAACATAATTACACCCATTCTTAAGAAACCCTCATCTGACACTGTTTCTGCAATTAACTACCACCCTTATATCTGTTCTACCTTTGGCTTCCAAACTGCTTGATCGGCTCGTCTACAATCGCCTTACCCAATTTATTTCCTTTAACTCAATTTTTGATACCTTACAATCCGGCTTCCGGCCCCAAAACTCCACTGAGACAGCTCTTACAAAAGTCACTAATGACTTGCTCACTGCCAAGTCAAAGGGTAATTTATCGGTTCTACTTCTCTGCTGCCTTTGACACAGCTGATCACCCCCTTCTAATCTATATTCTCCACTCCCTTGGAATCCGAGATACTGCTCCCTCATGGTTTACATCATACCTACAAGATCAAAAATGTAGTGTCTCCTTCTCTGGCACTTCTTTTTCTCCTCAACCTCAGTCTGTTGGCTTACCACAAGTTTCAGTCCTAGGTCCCCTTCAATTTTCCATCTATACATCCTCACTTGGGGCCTCATTCTATTATCGGCCGTAAATCGGCCGTAAGGCTGCGATTCCTTGCGGGGGTTCAGTTAACTCGCGATTCTACGGCCGGCCGCATATCTTGGAACCGGCCGTAATCTGTGAAATATAAAAACTGAAAAATAAATTCAAGCCTGCACTGTACAGCTCTGTAAATGCTAGGGATCATATTGGGGGACATGAGGATTAAAAGGAACCCACTCTCAAGCTTGCACATCTGCCCAAACCCGAGTTCAAATTAACTGTTTATTTTCCGGCTGCGGCGTGGGTGTGTCTGAGGTGCTCCAAGCACTCTGGACTTTTTACATGGATATTTTACGGATATTAAAAATAAAATATTTTACGGATTTGAGTACAGGATAATTATGTGCTATTTTTTCTAACACCTAAAATCCCTTTATAGTCTTCTCAAAGTGCAGGATGGCTTTATTTGAGCTATTTTATGTGCTTAATTGGTGCTAGCGAGACCTTTTTCCTGCAAGTAACTGCGGCTCGCTTTTAGCCTTGCAGAGAGGTTTCCCGGAGCAATTGAATTGCAAATCTCTTGCGGCCGTTTTAGATCAAAGGCTTTCCTCCGGCGCGAGCGGCCGCAAGAGATAGCAAGGCACCGGCCGAAAGCCTGCCGGAATCCCCGGCCGTAAGGGAATAGAATAGCCGAATAGCTTGCGGCCGGTCCTTGCGGCCCCGCAACGGCTGCGGCCGATAATAGAATGAGGCCCCTGGTACCCTAATACAATCTTTTGGACACAGCAGGATATAATAAGAAATGTATTTGATCTGCCTTAAGAGGAAAAGTGGGTGTATATTTAGATTTTGTGCTGCTCTAGGCCCATTCAGGTTTCAGCATTTCCCATACCCAAGTTACTATTAGTCTTTCCCCCCATTATGTCCCCATCCTAAAATATCTTCCCATTATTGCAAGATCCGATAAACAATCTTAAGGTTTTCTTTACTAATCTCACCTAGCATACAATTTCCATCCTATATTGCTTCAATGAGTGTAGTTAAATGCTTGCAGTAGTGTTTTTCTTCTATGCTGGTCTGTAAGCTAACACAAGGTAAGGTGATATTAAGAAGAAAAAAATACTCGAATGTCCCCTCTGCTTAGTTTTCTCCTTATCAGGATTAGACTGTGTATTATCAATTACAAGAGTTGCTTTTCTTTTCTTTTTTTTTTTTTTTTTTTGTGATTTCACACATATGTTATTTTGAAGGATCAAATACATTGAAAGAGCAACCTATGAAAATTTCTTAACCCATCCATAAATGTTTATGGTTCTTATATTGAATTGGTAGAGCAGTGTGAGCTATGTGCTCAAAATCTTGTCGTTTTTTGCCTTTCCAATAAATGTAAATTTTAGTCTTAGTTTTTATAAAGCAGCATTTCATAGGTTGAGCCTCTCTAGTAACAATTATATATTTGCTCACTTTTTAATCCGAGACTATGAATTTTTACTTTAAATTTCAGATTTTTTTCTGGTTTGCAGATGATTTTCCCCACAGATATTGAGCTGTCTTATCCCATATGATTTTTTGCAATGATCAAGCCAGCCTACAGTAGCTGTGAAATCAGCTTTTCCTTCATTAAATTCTTTTGGAAAAAAATCAGAGCCTTTTCTTGTTGGATGGTTCCTGTGATTATGTCCTTATCCCTTTGATGTGTGAACAAAGCTTCACTTACCTTTTCATATTCTTAGTTCATTAATGTTTTTCTGTCCTTCAGTCCTTCACTTGAGGCTCTATCAGAGAATTACTTGCTGACTCACTTCTTTTCCTCTTCCAGTCACCAACTGTAACTCATCTCACATTGAGGTTAGATTACATTCTTAGCATGAATTTCCCTTTGTTTCTGTAATGCTTCAAATGTTATTTTAATTGAAAGAACCACTTTTCACTTGCCATGTCCTTCAAACAATAACATTGTGTTGAGTGGAAAATGTAAATGGAAAAATAAAACACAATCAATTTACTGTATAGCACAAATATACATCACCAGAGCCGACATAAATTAAGCTGTGCCCATAGTGGTATGATACACACACTGACAAGGCAGCAGTGGGAGTGGGCAAAAAGTATACAAGTGTGCACAATGACAAGCAGTGGGAGTGGGCAAAAAGTATAATACTGAACGACGCGGAGGCTGCACAGGCTCCCTGGGTCAGCCTGTAGCGTCACGTGACCCAGCGGAGCCTGTGAGGCTATCAGCCAATCAGGAGCGTCGGGGGGCGTGTCGGAAGCCCGTTTCGCGCCATTGAACACAGCAGCGCGGTCTCCCGACTGGAATCCCACCCACCCACCCTGTATTTTGTTGTTAACAGATGTTATGGTTTATTCTTTAAAAAAAAAAAAAAAAGTATATATAATATATATAATATAAATAAGAAATATTGAAATTAATATATATATTTTGGTTAAAGAATTCGGAGAAGTGGCTATTGTATGTTGTGTTTTGTTAATTTATGTCTGTGCGGCGGGAGGTGAGTTGCCCGGCCCACTGGCCTAAGGGGGCGATGGCCCCACCTCACAGGGCGTGCTTAAAGATAAGCATTGGGGCTTTGGGCAGGGCTCAAAGCGTGAGGTCACTGTTCGTGGCCGGGCTCCTCCCCCGGAAGGAAAGGACTAAATTAGTCATCTAAATAAGTTACGGTTGTTTGTTTACATTGTGTCAAAATAAAGCTGTGGCCCGTTGTTTCTCCCAACTCAAGTTGTCGTGTCAGTTATTCCATCAACTAGCCTGAATGGATCATGCATGGGTCATGTAAAGTGCATGTCTGATGGCATAAAGCTGATGGCTGGATAACAGGAACTGCACTGTATTTGGAACACCTATTGCTCTCTTTGGGACTATAAGAATGCTCCTTATTTTACAATGATACACCCACCTGAGAAAACAAGAGGTAGCAAAAGGCAGGAAAGCAAAAAGAAAGCCTACCTTTGCAAAATAAGCACATAGATTGTTGTTGTTTAGCGTCTGACTCTCCTTGACCCCATGGACCGCAGCATGCCAGGTACATCTCTCAGCCACTGCTCCTTTGAGCTCCATCAAGTTCATGTTCATTGTTTCAGTGACCTCATCTATCCATCTCCCCCTTTGTTGTCCCCTTTTTTTGTCTTCAATCTTTCCCAGCATCAGAGTCTTCTCTAGGGAATCCTGCCTTCTCATGATGTTGCCAAAATATTTAAGCTTCAGTCTCATGATCATAACTTATTTTTATTTATTGGATCTAATGCAGTCCAAGAGGCTTCAAGTAGTTTTTGACAACACCACAATTCAAATCAATTCTACGGCGCTCAGACTTTTTTATGGTCCAGCTCTCACATCCATATGTTACTAAGGGGGAATAACATAGCTCTAACTATGCAGACCTTTGTTGATAGTTTAATATCTTTACTTTTCACTAGTTTGTCCATGCTTGCCTTAGCTTTCCTCCCGAGAAGCGGCTACGGTCACTATCTGAAGAGATCTTGAATCCCAGGAAAAAAAAATCTGTCACTGCCTCCACTTCTTCCCCGTCTATTTTCAAGGACTTGAGATTGCCTTTTGCCATGATCTTCGTTATTTTAACTTTGAGCAGCAGGCCAACTTTAGCACGCTCTTCCTTTACCCTCATCAGTAGGTCATTTAGTTCCTCCTCACTTTCAGCCATCAGAGTAGAATCATCAGCTTATCTGATATGTCTTCCAGAAATATTGATTCCAACTTTGGATTCATCCAGACAAGCCTTACACATTATACATGGATAAAATAAATATAAGAACCTAAAAAATTTTAGAGAAAGAGAAAGAGAGAAGAAACAAATAAGAAGAGTAGAAAGGAACAAAGAGGAAGAAAAAGGAAAATCAGAAAAACAGAATCATTTCTTAAATTATACCACTATCCCTTTTCTCCTCCCAATTGTTTAGTTCCTCCTCACTTACAGCCATCGGAGTAGAATCATCAGCGTATCTGAGGTTGTTGATATTTCTTCCAGAAATATTGATTCCAACTTTGGATTCATCCAGACAAGCCTTACGCATTACACATGGATAAAAATAAATATAAGAACCTTAAAAACTTTGCAGAAAGGGAAAATAAACAAATAAGAAGAGTAGAAAGGAACAAAGAGGAAGGAAAAGGAAAAAGAGAAAAACAGAATCATTTCTTAAATTATACCACTATCCCTTTTCTCCCCCCAATTGTTTGCTTTTAAAAAAAAAATGTTTTATTTATCACTGTTAATGTTAGGAAAACATATTTAAAGGAACAACAACATTTCTGTATTTCTGTATATCTGCAACATAGTTATTCATTATTTGTATTTAGTTTTATTTACAATAAAAAAATAATTGCATAGAAAGTCGCAAAATGCAATGGTTTTGATTATTTATTTTGGCTTTCTACAAACATTTTGCCGTTATCCTGTTATTTAATCCAAAGACCATATAGAAACAATGACCACAGTGGTGCTTTAACTGAGACCATGTTGCACATTTCTACATTTTAATATCCCCTAAGATTATAAACCCTACTAAAATCTGGCATTATTGGCAGAACTTCCAAACTCATCTTCTCATATTATTTATGAAGTCAACACCAGATTGCTTTTCTCCCACCCTAACTATGTATAAATATGCCAGTTATAATTAAGACCATAGAATTGAGAATAAAACAAGAGATAAGATACATAATCAACATCATGTTTACACCAGACTTTTGGATCCATTTATTTCCATTCTTCTGGTTATATGAATTGTAATTATTTTTCTAAAGTAGCACTATTATTAATGCACTTCTTGTTTTTTTAATGGAGACATTAATTTCATACCAGCCTGTTATGCTTTTGCCAAATTATTATCACACAGAGAAGCAAAATAATGTACTTAGATTTTTCCATTTCCATTTGCAGAGAGTGCTTATTTCATCTTAAAATGGTTTTAAACCCAGTGCACTCAATATGTAATTCACTTGCCTTTCATCTTATCATGCACCCTGATCTGGGCAATTATCCATATCCTTTGCTACCCACAACACACACTCTGCCCTCGGAACATGACAAAATTATGCAGTTAATAGATTTTATGTCCTGTGTATATAATGGTAAAAAAAACACAATTTATTTTCTTTAGTTAATCACTCAAGATTTTTTTCTGTGCTTTTTACGTTAATCATTCTCTAGAATAAGCATCAATGAATTTTTATTTTTTTTCCCCAAATTATTTTGATTATATCTACATTAGTCAGCGACTGTAAAAAATGGATGCCATAATTTTTAATAAGTATATTTCAAATTCTCTCTAACAAGCATCAGCAGCTATATCATAAAGGAATATCTTGTAAGGAAGCAATAATAAGTCAAAAGTAGAAGCAGAAGCATCTATAAAATGTGGATAGGGTGTAAAAAGAACACACATAAAATCAACCCTCTTGAAATATACCTTAAGCAGATATAATGAATGAACCAATTATATTCTTATTGTAAACTAAATTAATACAGATTTATTGTTCACTTAATGCAGACTCTTTTCATAAAGCATATTCAGTCAACTGAGACTTTTTTTTCTGTGGGATACTTTGCTCAGGCATAAAAATGCCTCATAGTAATAATAAAAAAAATAAGAGAGAAACTGAATAAGAAAGACTAAGGGCATGTGAAGAACAGTCTATATCCACCAACAGCAGCAAAATAGTTTCAATTTTCTGGATTATTAATTCAAATTCACACGCACTTGCCAGTTAAAATTAAAGGCCTTTTTTACTGCTCTAGTCTAAATTAAAGATTATATTCTGCTCCACAAGTCTGAGCTCAATGGCTTATTTTGCACACCGAGCTCCAATCTTAAATCCAATAAAGAAAAAAGGCATAATATGGACGCACAAGCAGGAGACAGGAAGGCCCGAAATTCATGCACCTGTGTCCCTTGGGAGCTACTTTATTACTATTACAGAATTTGGCTTCCAATTTGGCACTTGATAGCTTGTTTAAAATAGGGGTTTCTTTGTTTTGACTGAAAGGGTCTAGTGGATGGATGACGTTTTGAGCTAGGTGTGAAATGCGAAGGCACAAAATTAACTGCTAAGGTAATTACTGTTCTAATTCTGCATAAACAAGCATTTTGAAAATCATTAGAAGTTCAGGGAAATAATGTTAGTGATTAAACAAGGTGGTTTGCATCAGTGAGCACAACTAAGCTTCTTTAATTACATTTGAAAGCTAGGGAAAGAAGCTAATTAAAATTAGCAAAGACTTTCTGAGTGACCAGAACTCTGTTCAGTGTTGGTGGATGGTCTGATATTTTATTTCTCAGCTTATACATTTTAAACAAATATTAACAAACCATAATTGCTAAAATTATAAAGTGAGATTTTACTATATTAAAATACACCCTTCTTTTCAGAATTTGAATTATCCAGTGATTTAATAAGTACTGATTGGGGAAACTTTCAAGGTCTGACCTTAACATTTAGGATCACAACTGAAATCTTAAGCTATATAACTAAATTATAAAGCTTTTTTTCTATCCTAAATAGAAGAGGAAGCTTCCAACTTCATCAAGATGATCTCAAATTGGAAATGAAATTGATCCTAGGCAGTCATCTCTGCCGTACAAAATTAATTGAGCTTATAGGCACATTCCATCAGGTCCTCAATGGACCATATATCACAAAATCCCTCTAAATGCTCATATCTGTCTTTACTGCATTACTGCATTCTATATTTTCCCTCTTTCAGACTAGAATACATAAAGTACCCAAAGGAAAATTCTTACATTTTTCGTTACAGCAGTAAGAGGTTTATTGATATTTGCAGGGTGCTTGTGGTTTTTGATCCTTGCAGAACCTTGCAATATAATCTTGCAGAGAGCCAGGCAGTTGAAGGTATAAGTAGGTGGTATAAAACAGTAAAATATGCATTGATTGTAAAATAATCAAAAATCTGTTGACTTGATTTTCAGTGTTCTGTTTGATGACGTAGGGTAATATTCATGAATCCTTTGTCCCTTTACTGAAATCTTTGTTCTGGATACAGAAGCAGGAAATGTGTCTTAGTTGGTGATTTATATTTTTGAACAATTTCAGTTTCACCATTCTAATGGTGGTAAGGCTGTACAGAAAGTTCACCTCCAAGTTTTACACTGGAAAATGCTTAGTTGGTACTGTGATTTGGATCATGGCTATTGTTTTACATGTAACTGCCTCTCCCAAAAGCTGCCAATGCATACTGGCAAGTAAGGAGAAGTCGGTGTCCGTTCTAAATTGCTCATGGAAAATAATGCTTGTCATAGATAAGTGAACACTTCTAGTATATTGGTAGATGTCCAACAGTAGGTGGACTCACGGGACAAAAGTAGAAAAAAGAAACTATCCTTTGCACTGCTTTCCATGTCCGGTTAGGTTAGGTCAATAAAATAGTGAAGGTTTGAAAAAATCCAATTCAGAAAGCACACTAATATTGATCCCATGGTACAAATGTCCTCACTAAGAGACAGCTTAATTTACTTGATGCCTGTTTATAGTTGTGCTCTGTTTGCTTGGATGATGCCCTGTGGACCAAAAATGTAGCACACCACTCTGGATTGATGCACAGTTGGTCGTGGATGATCACAGATGACATGACTCTCATGCAAAATCAGAATGTGGTGTCCAGGGTTGACGTAATGGACCGACGAACCCTTATAATATGGAGGGTTGGGGGTGAATGGTGCTGCTGAGGGTGGCCTGGGGGTGTTTTACAAGAAAATGTAGTTACTATGTATATACTAGCGACTTGCCCGTCAAAAAATGATAGCAAGAATATTTTAAGCCTGGCAATGCTGTTTGCCACACAATGCAAAGCTCTGCCCTCTCTGAGCATATTCGGCGCTCATCTCAAGCCTCTCCTCCCATCTCCTGTGGCTCCTTTCCCCCACGCTCCCTCCCCTGTGTCTCCTTTCCCCCTCCTCTCCCTCCCTTGCATCTCCTTTCCCCCCTACTCTCCCTCCCTTGTGTCCCATTTCCCCCCTTTCCCTCCCCTTTGTCTCCATACTGTATATATCTTTAGCAATTCAATATGATACTTTCTATGGTGGTTAGGTTTGTTATTATTTTTCTTTAGTGTGTCCACTATGAGTCTATTTGGTGATACTTCATGTATCTGGATCTAAGCCTCAAATATGACAAACCAAAGTCAATAAGGCAATAAGGATACCACTTGGGGCAGCCTTTTTAATGTAATCAAATTGTGTCAGTTATTATGTATGGACCTTGCAAATCAAAACAATTTTCGGTGTGTGTGAGTATATATATATATATATATATATATATATATATATATATATATATACAGTATATATATATATATATATATATATATATATATATATATATATACAAAGCTATAGGCATTCTAATGGTATGGAATCTGCACTCCATACTTGGAAGGATCATTTTGTTGGTTAATCAATATGTTGAATCTAAGTATGAATATTAGCCCAAACATCACTATAGCCCTAATAGAAAGGAGGTATATAATAGTTTGAATTCCTCTTATCAACATTGCAGGCCGATGCAAAAAAAACAGAGAAAATCCCCTTAACTGTTTTACAGAACACACCCAAGCTGTATGGGTGAGATTTTGGGGGGAATTTTAAAATATTATGTCCAAGGGACAAAGTTAAAAAGAAAGGGGACGCTTTGCTTAGATAAAAAAAATCCCTTCTCGGTAGAGAAGGCTGGTAATGCACTGTGCTTATAGCCAATGCCCCTGTGATATAGAACTTTAGTACCCAAAAAGACAACATTTAAAAGCTGCTAAAACTCCAGAGCAGCCTATCATCGTCAGTAGATCATCAGCACAGGATGGACACTCCTGCTTCTCCGTGACACATCCAGCTCTTCCATCCTGTAGCCCTAGGATGCAAGCTCGCCCTGCTCTGCTGGTGGGGATGGTGGAGTAAGGGCACTGCCAGTGGTCGCCTATCGCTCAACCTCTGCAAGCTCCTCCTGCATCAAATTTAGCTCTCCCTGCTCCAGGAGCTCAAATAGTCTCCCCCCTGCTCTGGGGTGGCAGTGAGTGTCCCAGGGTGGCAGTGGGCACAATTGGGCTTTGCATGCTACTGGCGATGACACTGCTGACCACTTCCAGGCTCAGAGTGTGGATTTCACTATTCAGTCCAATAGCTTGACCTTTTCCATTGCAGTAGGTGTTGACAAAGTGGATAGGAGAGGTTAGGGTGGCAGCAGCTCTTCTGGATTTAGGCTCAAAGGATGTTGTGGGGTGCGGGTGGTCTCGGCTGTTGGTAGTCAAAAGTTACCAAAAGTTGTACGTGCCTTGCGACAACTCGCAGTACTACAACTATATAGGTGATATATATATATATATATATATATATATATATATATTTATTTATATGTATATGTATGTGTACATATATGGCACTGGAGGGTGGCCCAGGGGGTCAAGAAAAATCTTTGCCCCACCTCCCTGGAGGGGCCCAAATATTTTTTTTTGCACCGGGGCCCTCCATTCACTAGCTCTGCCACTGTGAATACAACCTATTACACCATTATAAATCACACCTCTAAATTATTATAACAGAATACATTATTCTATTAGAAACATTGCTGTGGTTTTGTATAAAATTATTAATCATATTAAAAGGCAGCTAGATAAGGAAAACTCACAGTAACTAAATCTATTCCGCTTACCTGAAACCACACATAAAGGATAATGATAACATTTAATTTTGCATGTTGTTGATTTGCAAATTATCCACTGTTGCTTAACTTAATGGTTTAAGATGACAAAAGAAATTACGGCCAATGTAAAAATATAATTTGCATATGCATGACTAACCACAGAAAGTTCTAATTGTACAATTATAAAAAATAAACAGCATATGGCATTTTATTTGTAATGGCACATCGAAATAACATTAACATTTCTAACCAACAAGGGGAGCTGAAATTGTACAAATAAAACAGAATTGTATATGCTGTTTATGTCAGTGTCTTGTATTTTTCATGTTTAACTTATTTATAGAAATATTCTGAATGTAGCATTTTAGCAAATATATTGATATTGAAGATCTGCTGCTTAAGACTTGGCTTGATGTGAGTAAATACACTTTAACACGTTTGCTGTAGACTTTTATCATAAATAAAAATCCTTATTATTGTCTTGACTTTGCCAGGCTACTTAGTCTCAAGGGATGTCCAAATAATTGGAATCAATCCTATATCCCTATATAAAAATAAATAAAATGAAGGAGAGTACAATGGGAAACAAATAAAAACATTTACAGAACTTTGTTTGGTGAAAATGAAAGTGAAGTTTACTGGGTCAATGTTTTGAGACCATTTTTAAGATCTATCTCAAGATAACCAGTACCAGTTCAACCAGTATCTGTACAAACTAACTGGAAAAATTGAGCCATGCATACCAGACATCTCAAGATACCTTACCTTAATTACATGATGTACCCTATCTTTCTTTGGCGATGTTAGAACGTAACATAACATATAGCATTTGTCTTAACAGCAGGCATATGCTCTAAACACATCAAATTAAAAAAAAAAATCAAAAAGTTTGATACTTTGCAATTGCAGCTTCTTTTTTGCAAGAGGAACATTGTGTTTCTTTTAACTTTGCCCTAGAAACAAGTTTTCTTATCTGGGGAAGATAGTGATAGGGGGGGAAAAGGGAAGAAAACACACAATTTCTATTGAAATTTAAACTTTTTCGGTTCTAAATGAACTTCAAAGAAACAGCAAACAGAACACTAACACAAACTGAACATTAGCAGAAACATAAACTTTCAATTATTGATGTTGGAGCTTCTTGGTCATTCTGGATTCAGTTTTCTTTGGAGAAAAAAACAGTGTTATAGTGAATCAGAGCGTTAAAAGGGATACGGTAGGCAAAAATAGCGTTATAGCGGGGTTTACTGTTAAAAGGGGTCTGCAGAAAAAACTTCACTATTGCAAATCAGCGCTTAAAGGGTTAGCGTTAAGCCAGGTATACCTGTATACATAAACTATACATTGTACAATGAAGGGGTTCTATCATTATTTTATTCACTGTAATTTATAATAATAATAATAATAATAATAATAACAAAACATTTATATAGTACTTGTTTTTCCCAGAGTGCTCAGAAGAGAGAAAATACAAAAAAATAGAGAGAGAGAAAGAGTTGTAACTTATTTTAAGGCCTGGAAGAAGACAATGATTCTATAACTCTTTTTGAAAATAGTGTGGTAGAGAGTTCCTGAATCTTGGTGCTGTACACATAAAAGCTCAGAACCCCAAGTTTTGTGCAGAGATTCTGTCGATTGTTAATAGATTTTCTCCTGTAGATCACAGAGCCTGAGTTGGAACGTAAGGAGCGAGGAGCTCCTTCAGGTAGCTGGGGCCTTCATCATGCAGAGCTTAGAAGGTCTCCTCCCATCTCCTGTGGCTCCTTTCCCCCCTCTCCCTCCCCTGTGTCTCCTTTCCCCCTCCTCTCCCTCCCTTGTGTCTCCTTTCCCCCTCCTCTCCCTCCCTTGTGTCTCCTTTCAGCCCCTTTCCCTCCCCTGTGTCTCCCTACTGTATATATCTTTAACAATTCAATATGATACTTTCTATGGTGGTTAGGTTTGTTATTATTTTTCTTTAGTGTGTCCACTATGAGTCTATTTGGTGATACTTCATGTATCTGGATCTAAGCCTCAAATATGACAAACCAAAGTCATTAAGGCAATAAGGATACCACTTGGGGCAGCCTTTTTAATTTAATCAAATTGCGGTGTCAGTTATTGTGGACCTTGCAAATCAAAAAAATATTCAGTTTATATATATATATATATATATATATATAAAGCTATACTCATTCTCATGGTATGGAATCTGCACTCCATACTTGGAAGGATAATTTTGCTGGTGTAACAGAGGCCTATATATCATCCTCCCTGCTCAGTTTCTGGAGGGGTTGACTATTAGGCAGTCCCGTAACAGGTCCTCTTGTTCCCGCTGCTGAGGGCTGTGTGGACCGAAGTAATATCTCCTGTAAACTGGCCTGGTTCTGAGCCAGCTGGCTTGCCAACAGTTGGTTAAACTCCTGTTGTTGCTGTTGTTGTTGTTGTTGTTGCTGTTGTTGCTGCAGCAAGGCCTTCAGTATGTCTTCCACCATTGTACTGTACTGTGGGCTGTCTTCTTGAACTCACACAAGTTATCCCACCACTGCCACCAGTGTAACAGAGCGCCCCCTTCTGACGGGGGGGGGGGGGGGGGGGTTGGGTTGCGTCCAGTTCTCCTTGCTCTTTAACTTATTGTTGGAGGGAATCACAGCAGGTTTGTCAGAAGCTTTGTTTTACTGCTGTTTTATTTTGTCAGTACAAACAGAAATAAAATAGTGCTTATCCTCAGCAACAAAACAAAATTCTACATAAACGGGCTTACTATAACCTGGAACACCCTGACTCGCCCCCTGAGACCGCTTCTCGGCCTGCAGGTAAAATTATACAGTCCACAGTGTAAGCTCTCTGCTTCTTTCTTGGATCTCTTGAGGACCTTTTTCCTCTTCTCTCTCTGTCAATAGCGGGTGAAGCATAGGGCCCACCCTTCTCTCCCTTATGCTTCACCCCCTTGTCACCCTCTTGTGATGAGGGATGATTACTCTCTCTTAATACTCTCTTCTCCCTGGGGCATTTGTAATCCTTTTTCTGGGTATGATGAAAATATTATGTACTTGGCACCAACCTTTTATCCCCCAAGTTGTATCCGGTTTATCAGGAATGGGGGGGGGGGGCTTTTGGATGGCTCCTTACTCAGCTTGATTTCTCCTGAACAGAAGCGGGGCGCTCTCTCCTTTAGGAAAGTCTCTCAGTGACACCCTCCTCCTCAGACTTCTAGGCCGAGACTGCAAACTTCACTGAGCAGCCTTTTTAACTGCTCATGAGCAGGGTCAGGTGTTGGCTTAATTAGGCTGAAGATTTTGGATTAACCTTTTCTATGTCAGTCCAGGGTATATGGCTTTGCTCCATCTGCGGCTTATATATCTTCCCTGATGTACTGTGTTGCAGGTTATCAGGGATTCCTACTGCACTTTATTACATATCCTCCCCCTCAGCTGAACACCACGTAGTTGAGCTACCTGAGCCGAGAGGCAGTGGACCCTGGACAGCGCATCTGCATTGTCGTGTTTCTTCCCCGCCCGATGTTCTATCCTAAATCGGTACTGTTGAAGGGAAAGAAACCACCTGGTCACCCTACCATTCCGCTCCCTGTTCTGATGCATCCACCGCAACGGGGCATGGTCCGTGACAAGTTTAAAAGTTCTCCCCAGGAGGTAATATTTCAAGGCCTCGGTAGCCCACTTTATGGCCAGGCATTCACGCTCAACCACCAAATACCGTTGTTCCCTAGGCAACAGCTTCCTGCTGAGGTACAGCACTGGATGTTCCTCCCCCTCTTTTTCCTGCGACAACACTGCTCCTAACCCAACTGCGGAGGCATCCGTCTGTAATATGAAGGGGCACCGGAAGTCGGGAGCCATTAGTATGGGCTCATGACATAAGGCCACTTTCAGGTCTCCAAACGCCCTTTCTGCTTCTGGGTTCCACTGTACCGTATCCGGGGCCCTCTGTCGGGTTAGGTCCGTTAAGGGATCTGCGATGGAGGTTAATCAATATGCTGAACCTAAGTATGAATTTTAGCCCAAACATCACTATAGCCTATATATAAAGGAGGTATATAATAGTTTGAATTCCTCTAATCAACATTGCAGGCCGATGCAAAAAAGCAATAACAAAGAAAATCCACTTAACTGTCTTACAGAACACACCCAAGTAGTATGAGTGAGGTTTGGGGGGGAAAAAAACATTAAATTAATATGTTAATACTAAAATATTATGTCCAAGGGACAAAGTTAAAAAGGAACGGGATGCTTGGCTTAGATAGAAATAATCCCTTGTCAGTAGAGAAGGCTGGTAATGCACTGTGCTTATAGCCAATGCCCCTGTGACATAGAACTTTAATACCCAAAAAGACCACATTTTAAAGCTGCTAAAACTCCAGAGCTGCCTATCGTAGATCATCAGCACAGGATGGACGCTCCTGCTTCTCTGTGACACATCCAGCTCTTCCATCCTGTAGCCACAAAACCCCAAGTTTTGTGTAGAGATTCTGTCGATTGTTAATAGATTTTCTCCTGTAGATCACAGAGCCTGAGTTGGAACATAAGGAGTGAGAAGCTCCTTCAGGTAGCTGGGGCCATCATCATGTAGAGCTTGGAAGGTCAATAGGCTGAACTTAAAATACATGCAATCACAGGGAGTCGGTGTAGGGCATATATACAATAGGTGTTATGTGGCAGGAACAAGGTTGGTTTTATTAAAGGGACATGGAACACAAATGTTTTTTCAAGCATTTAAAGGAGCTTTTTTTAAACATCACAAACATTTTTTGTATCAAAAAAATATTAAGTAAAACCTGTTTAAACTTCATTGAAACTTGAACTGAAAGTTTTTGTGACACATTATCAAATACCTACTTTCTGGTGTAACAAAGAGAAATAGTCTTTCTATGTCCCTTTAATAACCTTACAGCATCATTCTGCACCAACTGTAAGCGATGTAGCTCTTTATTTGACAGATTGTGTGTATATTTATTATTGATTAAACACTATTGTAACAGTATAAAAAGTAATTGGACATAGCTCTTAATCAACATGTTAAAACATATTAATAATTTTAATTGTAATCCTTATTTAAAAATGCAGATTTAGTTAATAAATGCTAATGTAAGAGATGCGCATACAAATACAGCAGTCAGTTCCACTACTTTGATAAAGCAAATTAATGAAGAGACTATATGATGAAATTGGGTCCTTAGCACATAATTTTTAGTTAAGGGCAAAAATTCACTAATTTTGTTCTGAGGCCTTTGTATCAGTTTATAGGATAAATAATATTTACATCCCAAAGACACCTATGAAATTCAGATTCTTACTCCCTTTGGGCAATGTGGCATAACACACAGAAGCTCATTAAACATGATCTAATAGTGTCCAGGTGCATCATATTTGTGGTCTGGAAGCCCCCTAGGCTCCTGACATGAGAGGGTTTTCAGAAAAAAGATTATGGGCCCCATTCCAATTTTTTTATAACTGCAAAAATAATCTCTTGCAACTTTTGGAGCTTTTCTCCTCAAGAAATGGGGATATTCCAATCAATCCCTCTAAAAAAACTACATATTAGTTAGGGTACACAGATTAAGCCTGCCCATCACCCTAATGCATACAGGCAGTCTGCAGCAAGAGTTTAAGAAATTAATGTATAATTTCTACAAACACTATATTCTTTTGGGCAAGCAAACAGATAAAAAAGGTATAACTAAAAACATTTGTTGTACACAAAACAAAACACTGTTACAAGTTGGGTTTTAGATAACCAGATTATACGACAATAAGTATAAAAACAGTATTTACAAGGATAAAACATATAAATTCTACATTATGTTATATAAAATACTTTATACTACTCTTATAGTTAGCGTTTTCTTCAAGCACATTCTCCATTAGGTCACTGCTCATTGGGCTGATCTTTAGGTTCCTCAGCAACCTCTGCTTCCTAGGACTTCTTCCCGCTGGCACCCTTCTCTTCGACTGAGACTGCATAGATTTCCAAATCAGATCTGGTGACAAGTTAGCCATCTGGCTGACTATATTGCAAATATAATACATTTTTCTTGATCATCTGATTCTAACTTCCCTATTCTGCCCATGACATATTCTAAAACAAAGACCTTTTGTTATCTATATCTGTTGTTTGACCATCTGTCTCCTTTTACACCATTGCAGTAACACATTTCTAAGACTAGAGATGTGTATAATAACTTTTACAAAGTATACTTATCAATGTAATGTTTAAAATTGCCTCTCTATAAATCATATTTTACAAGAGACTCTGAACCTGAAGCCCAATAGTCTCCATAGCAGTGCTTCACACTACACTAGCCCTTCACAAAAACCCAACCACCATATATCTATATGGTGGGGAAAGGGTTAAAATGTAAAGCACATAGGCAGTCACCCCACTGCCAATCACCCCACTATGAGCCTGGAGATTCCCTCCTCCCACACGCTTAACCATAGTGGTCTATATAGACCCCCGTGTCCCCTAATTTTAATCCTGTGCCATGGAGGTCCTTAAAGGATCTCTGTGGCACCTAATAATTAAACCCTGCCATGGAGATTCCTAAAGGACCTTCGTGACTTTTAAAAATTCACAATCTACCGCCATGGAGGTCCTGTAAGGGCCTCCATATATTTTTATGATATAGGTGCTGTGGGGGTCCTTGCAGGGCTTCCATGGTATATATCTTATAGTTAAATGCCATTGAGGTTGTTTAAGGCTAGACTAATAGACAGATGCCACGGGGGTCCTTATAAGCTCTGAGTGGCAATGGGGTTGATTGTTGAGTGCCACAGATGTCCATTAGGGACACCCCATGGTAAGGGTTATTTCATTTTTAGGTGGTACAATGTTTCTTTAAGGCACAGGGTTAGCATTTAGGTGCCATATATACTTACATGGTTATAGAAATATCTGGGGATTGCAGTATTTGGGGGAGGGAATCTTGGGGGTTTAAGGTATTTTTAAATGTAGGGTATCAGATTTGATACTTGATTAATTTTCAGAGGGATTTTGAGACCACTATGGGTAGGTCTGGTTAAACGGAAGAGCTTACATACAGTCACAAAATTTCTTCAAGCAATTGTTTCTCGGATTGGAATGGCTTTGAGGGAAATTTGAATGTGACAGCTACACCTAACTTGCCTACAAAGGTCACTTTACACTATTTGGTGCTGCTTTCTTGCAGCTCTGGATTTTTGGTTGATTGGAATAACTAGGAAGTGTTGCTTAACTTTCCTTTAATAATAATTACTTTTATTTAATTACATTTGTATAAAGTACCTTTATCCAAGGCACTTTACATAGTTATACAATGGTACTTCATTGTTTGGCATATAAAAAATGACCACCAAACATAATAGGCTAAGTGAAAAGTAAGGTTATTTACACACAAGGTCAAGCTGAGAGATCTGGAGAGGTATGGTGGGGAAATCAAAGTTATAACAGGGTCGAAAAGAGAGAGGAAGTTGGTATACCATTTAGATTGTTAGTTTTCAATCTTGCAAGATGTTTGGGAGAAAGCACTTTGGACACCAGATTATAAACTCAATGACAGGGCTCTCCGTCCTTTTCAAAATGTTAACACTGCTATTGTGTTTGCCTTGATTGTAACCCATGTATAGCGTTACAGAATATGTTGTTGCGTTACAAAAAAATAATAATAACAATATTCATGTAAGTGGGAAATATGTGTAAATTGGGAGATGCTATTCTAGTGTGCTGTGGCAGTTTATTCTACTGAAAGAGGAAAAGGAGGAAAAAGAATAGACATGGGATTGGGTGCAATGTGAGAATGTGACTGAAAGTGTTGAGAGGCATCATGATCAATGAGAGCATTGTGGCAAATAAGTTGAGATTAGTGAGGCTAGATGTGATGGAACAGAAACAGCCAGACGAGAGCTAAACCAGTTGACTGGAGCAGCTAGCAGGCCCCAATAATCTCAGGATCCAGGATAATATAAACCCTTTGTAGAAGGGCTGTAACACTTGGGAAAATATGGTTAGACATCAAGGAGTACAGCTAGAAACATATTTCCTCAGCCACCCTTCATGAATAAATGATACACAGATCGTGTACAGTGAAAGACAATAAACCATTCCCATACATTTCTCAGATAACACAAGTCAATTAATTACATTTGGCGCTAAATGATGGCACCTCATCATACTAAAAAAGTTACAAAACCCTACAGTGAAATGAAAATGGGGTCATGAGGGTCTCCTACAAGATATGGTGGTGCAAGGCCATGTATGTAGAGATTTGTAGACAAAGATTAGACATTTGAAAAGGCAGTGGTAGTAGACAGGAAGCCATTGCAGTTGGGTCAGGATGGAGATGTGGGTTGTCAAGGAAAAATTATATTTGTTTAGATGTGCACTTCCAACATGGAAAACTGTACCCTTATTTAAAAAGCTAAGCATCTGACACTATTGGAAATATTTTAATTATATGACCAAATGCAAGTTGAATTAGAATTGTAATAAAGATAATATGAATTCATTTTAAGGTTAAAGATATCTTTTATGTTTTTTTTTTTGTAGTTCTTCCTTCCAGCAAAATAAGATAAATTAAGCATAGTATTACAATACATACTCCATTAAATTTCAAGCAAACTCCCTGAACACTACCCATTTACCTTATGTTAGAGCACAGTATTGTGATATAGTTTATTTAATATGTGGTGAATAATGCTTTAATTAGATCCCATAGAAATGAAACAAGCAAGCCATTAGTAAACAGTACAGTGATATTACAGACATTTTTTTCTGCTGAAGCAATTAGTTCTCTGAAAAATTACTTACAAGACAGAGCCTTTATTTTTCTATGTATTTGCAACTCTGTGGAAACAGTCTGAAAAAAATACACAGTAATAAAGGGACACGGAAAACTATTTTTTCTTTACAGGCATCTAAAGATAATATTTAAAAATAGGGGATTGTTGCCTATATTGTAGTAAAAAGCATGCAAAAGCTTGATAACTTACTTTTCAGACGTCTTTTACTCAAGGTTCCCTGCTTTTCCTTCCCCTAACCCCTTTACTCTCTAGTCACATGATTTGCTAGCCACTCATAGTCGAGACAGTTTCCCCCAGTGGCATCAAGGAAGAATGCATCCCAGTATGTTTTTCTGATTGCCTTGATCACACCATTTGATTAGTGGTAAATTTAAGGAATCACTGGAGGGAAAAGCAAGACAACTTTAAAGTAAGTTATCACTGTTTTGCAAGTTTTTTTTCTAATGAAGTTAATGATACCTTTATTTTTAAATATCTTTAGATGTCTATGAAGAACAAAATCCATTCAATTTAGTTTTTACTTCCTATCTTTTTATATTGGACATTGACTTTGATGTCAAATGTGAATTTCTATGCCCATTAAGTCTGCCCATTCTATCTACGCAAAACAATTTACCTCAAATCAACACGGCACAGGTCCAAGTTATTGCAGGAATAAAAAGTACACAACCAAACAAATATAATTGTAACCTGATTGTTATTAAAATGTTCTTATTAGAATGTAAAGTGTTAGATAGATGAGTTTGAAAGCTGGGTATTTTAAGTATAAATGATCTATAAAGGACCTTGCTCACTCTGAGTTTCTTTATCTAGAGCTATTATTTAAGTCTTATAGGCCCTCATTCAATTGCAATTTGGCCAATTGAATAGGGCTCTAAATAAGCACATAGCATACTTTTTTTAAAAGTTTATAGTTAGTGAAAACCTTGCTTTTGGATAGATGCTTACTAACTAAAAACTTAAAAAAATATATGTTATGTGCTTATTTAGAGCCCTATTCAATTGGCCAAATTGCAATTAAATGAGGGCCATAGTGGGGGTGACAGGAAGAGCAGGTCCAATTAGAGATAAATCAGTTAAAGATTAATCAGCAATTAAAGGGCCACTGTATTCCTGTATGTGGGATTTCAGGATAATGTGAGCTAACTTTAACTGTCTCTTTAGAAAAAAAAGTCTTAATAATGGGCACAATGCTTTTTTGAAAGTAATAAAAAACACAGCATTTAGTTTATTAACAATTACACACAATACCTATTTTAGCTGCTGCTTCAACAGCAAGGGGCCTGGTAAACTAATGAAGTTTGCATTAATAGCCCTGACAACAAGAATTTACATATTTCAACTCATGCAGCTGTAAGGGTCCTAGTCTATTTGGAAGCCGCATCCATCAGAACACACAACCCCCCTGGCTTCCAGCAGGTCCCCAAACGCTACCTGTAGGGATCCTCTCATTGTGATCAAGTAAGGGGTATCAGCATTTGGACCTTTCAGTTGTTGTAGGTCAGCTTCAGCAGATGTAGATGGCAGCTAAATCAGGTGATTTGCTCCGCTGTTACGGAACCTAACCAGCAATGTCCTTTTACTCCTGGCCAGTTAGAAGTGGGCCCTAGGATGCTTCAATTATATAAAAACTACTACAGTCACTTATGTGACAAAGGGTTCATTTTTTGCAGGAATTTATATGGCCCTGTGATCGGCCACGCGTGAATCCTCTGTCTTTAGCCATGAAGGGGGAAGCTAGTTTTATGGCTCTGTAAGAGGAGAGCAAAACACAGGCCTGGGTTATTATTGACCTAAACAGATAACCCTGGATAGAAAATGTGTAATGGGAACAAGAAAGCCAGACCGCTCTATACATCTGGAAATCATGTGGGTGATGGGGTATGGCAAGCTATTTGCCAGGATGATGGGCTAGAACTGGGGGAAAGTCTTTGGTGTTTTGTGTTATCTGAAAATGTGTCTTGAAAAATAAAGAAGTGCCAGTCTGATTGTGGACACACTAAATAAAGGTAGTTGGGGAGTCTGCTTGTACTAATCAAAAGTACAGGGTGTGGGATCCTTAGATCCTAAGAAAATGGGTCTTATGGTGCCTGCCTCTTCAAAAATGATGCTGTCATCTGAATTGTCTGCTGGTGCCGAGATTTCCAAGTACCCATATGGTCCTTGTTGGTAGTTAACCTATAGTCTATAGCAGGTGGGCTCTGGGCAGTAATAGCTTCTACCACTCGGATCTTCACAGGGTGTATGTCCACTGTTTTTCCAGTCACTCTTATTGGCTTTTCACAATTCCCCCCCCCCCTTTTTATAGTACAAGTTACACCACTGCCACCAGTTTGTAAAGGGGGGGGGGGGGGGGGGGGTTGTGTATTGGTGCTAAGGATTCAGTTGATAGAATCCTTGTCAGAAATATTGAACCTTGGAGAGAGAGGGAACAAAGTACTAGTACACCTATACTTAACAGCACCTGCAGCCCCATTAAATTCCCCCAACATGTAAAACTGCAGCCTGTAACAGAGGCCACAAGACTTACGGCTAATAAATTGACCTCTTAAAGCTACCCGCAAACGATCTGCGAGTTACAGTAGGAAAAAAACAACAGGCTGTTGAAATCTGAACTCCGTTGCTGCAAAAGCTTTAATCTGTCAAGCCCATAAGTGTTACATTCGGAAATCGCTATTAAATTGCTATGATTTCCCAAAGACGCCCTGGCGTTCAAGCCCGTAACCCGCAAATGGAGGCAAAAATATTACGGCCTCCAAATAGGACCTGCAAAGGGTTTACAGACAATTTCTCAACACTGTAAAAGACAATAGAAACACACCAGTGGACTTTAAATTATTGGGAAATCATGGAAAGACATTACAATTACTTGCACAATAACCCAAAATAAAAAAATATGCATTTAAAAAATATTTTATTTCATCATATGTTGCAATAGCCATGCATATGCCAATACGAAAAGCCATGCTGCAACATGCATGAATCAATTAAAGACACACTACCTGACTAAATTGAAAAAACAAATTAAACTGCTTGTCAAATTAAACCTTTCTCAATTACACAGGCTCTAATGTGTACCCTGGAATATATATATGATTGCATAAACATATCGCTCATCACATCTACATTGGGAAAACAAATAGTGGCCAAATGACACCTCCACATCACATATATCAAGTACCAGGAGATCATTTTATTATTTGCTGTTCAGTCCTTCAGTCCTGTCCGACTCTCTGTGACCCTATGAACTGCAGCAAATTTAGCTACCTGTGCTTTTCCACAAGTTTTGCATGCAAAAGATACTGGAGTGAGTTGACAGTTCCTTATCTAGTGCAGTGCTCCTCAACCCCAGTCCTAAGGGCACACCAAGGCCCTCATTCAATTGCAATTTGGCCAATTGAATGGGGCTCTAAATAAGCACATAACATATATTTTTTAAATATGTTTTTAGTTAGTAAGCATCTATCCAAAAGCGAGGTTTTCACTAACTAAAAAAATATTTAAAAAAAATATGCTATGTGCTTATTTAGACCCCTATTCAATTGGCCAAATCGCAATTGAATGAGGGCCCAACAGTTCACATTTTAGGTATATCCCTGCTTGAGCACAGGTGAGCCAATCAGAGGCTTAGTAATTCTGTTTAACCTCCTGCTGAGCCTCTGATTAGCTCACCTGTGCTAAGGCTGGGATAAACCTAAAATCAGAAACTGTTGGGTTAACCTAAGTACTGGAGTTGAGGAGCACTGATCTAGTGGTCTGTAATTTGTCTGACCTCTCTGCTATCACCTGCCCAACCTACAGTGGCTCTACATGGTATAGTTCACAGCTTCATTCAGGTACACAAGCCCCTTCACCACCACCACTTAGCAAACCACAAGGGGACCAGGGGAACATACACCACACTAATGTAAATTGATGAATAGCAAAACATAATGGGAGGTCACCAAATGGGAATGGCTATACATCTTGGCACATAGCCACCAGCAATGGAGTGGGACTCTCTAGGATGGGCATAACAGAGATGGAGGTGAGTTGGCTGTTGATCCACGTGACTCTGCACAGCCTCCATGTGTTTTTGCGGCCCTTCCTGATGGGTTAGATTAGTGTGGTGTATGTTCTCCTGGTCCCCTTCAGGATTGCTACATGGTGGTGGTGAGGGGGCTTGTGTACCTGAATGAAGCTGTGAGCTATACCATGTAGGGCCACTGTAGGGGGGCAGGTCATTACAGAGAGGTCAGACAGTCCACTAGAGAAGGAACTGGCTACCCACTCCAGTATCACCTGTCATATTCCTATCAGGCCCTCAGGGCAATGTTGATACTCCACAGTATCACTATTGGACTTTGCATGTGTATTAACCCTTTATTAGTATTGTATATGAAGTATATTATGATATGATATATAATGCTATTATGACTATTGTTATTGTTATAAGTATTGATCTATTGTATAGTAACTAGGGCTCATTAGTTTACATATATAGGAATGTGAGACAAATGTAATGTATGTGTATGTCCCATAACCCCAACTATTGAAAACACACTGACACGGTTAGGACAGTATAAAAAAACGTAATTTCATAGACAGAGCACAATAAGAAATTGACAAGACTGTGCAATAATATCATGGGTGTGATGAGAGCAAGAGGCTTGGGGTAAAAAGCGGAAACCTACAGGGGATAATGTGATAGTCTAGGATAAGCATGATGCATAGCACCTACCAGGATCACACCATTAATGTGCATAGCACTTACAACTTGTCTAGATCTGCTCAATGAAACAGATGATTCATCCTCTGGACTGTGTAATCCAATCCAGTTTCACACATAAAGCGTGGTGACAAAAACAAAATCTGGAAAAATTAATCAACTAAAGGAAGGCGGAGGAGGATACAAATAAATAATCAACATGCATGTACAGTACAGTGCTAAGTAGGGTAACTGTAACAATAAACCAACTCACCTGATTCCCATCTGCAAGCATTAGCTAGGTCTCTGGATAATCAGCAATACGGGAAAATACCCATTAATACAGAGAGGACACAAAGGTAAGCAGACAGATTCACTGTTACTTACATTAGACTCAAGGATCTGTTCTCAGACCTATATTGAGGTCAGGATCACATGCTTCACTAGTGCATATATCAATGCTGGCTGTCATTAACATGCCGATGTAAGACTTTGCAAGTCCACCACTATAGCAGTATTAGTATACATTTCAGCTAACAACAATCATGTCTTAGATATCTGGCTATATGATACCTTTAAGATTGTGGGAGCTACATGTCGAGGGAGTGGGGGCTGTCATTGAAGGAATGTCTACCTGAGTGGCACTGGGAAAATCTTACACCTCATACATTTCCTTCCCAATGCTTCCAGGTGCAGAAGATGCCTTCATGAAGATGCCAGGACTTGCATGCTACTTCGACACGGTCAATGCATGGGCGGATGGAACGCAAATGTATTATCTCCCTCTGTCAATCATCTGCGAGACCGCTTTCTATTGACTGAGAGGCCTGTGTCGCACTTCGTTATACCTCGATTGGATAGTAACGGATGATCGAGGCTCGGCCAGCCCCTTAGCAGCTTGCGTGCGAGGAAAGGGTTTACTGGCTTGTGTCTACAGCTCATAGCTTGCGTCATGGTTGAATGTAATAGCTCTGTAACGCAGCAGAATTTAAAGCCTGCAGGATTTGTGGGTGTGTGGTTGCCTAAAGTTCTCTTTGCAACTGTCATTGTTACCATGGCTACTGGCAGCACCATAGTTTTGGTTGGAGAGAATCCTGAATGAAGGGCTGTTGTCCCAATCACTCCTCCCACCTTCAGTCATCTGGCGATTCAAGACCCCAAATGAGTCATGGATGACTGGAGTTCTAAAGGTGTCCAATTGCACTGAGGGATCATCAGCGTTCTGACGAGCTCTACCCTGCCTGTATAAGATATTTGCAGTGTTAGGCTCCATCTCAACAGGCAACCATTGTCCTCGGCCACTCTATTAAGCCAGAACAATGGGCTGTGGTATGTGACAATCACAAAATCTTTCCCAAAAATATAGGGCTGTAGTTTCTTTAGGGTCCAAATAACTGCCAGGCACTCCTTCTCAATAGCCGCATAGCTGACCTTTCAGGGCAACCATTTGCAGCTCAGGTATGCAATGGGGTGCCCCTAGCCCCAAGCATTTACCTGACAGATCTGATGTCATATGTGGAGGTATCTGTCTGGACCAAAGGGCAAAAGTAATCTGGGGCAACTAGGATGGGGTATGAAGTTAGGGTAGCCTTCAGGTCCCCGAAAGCTTTCTCACATTTGGGGGACACTGTACCACCCGGGGCATCCTTTTCTTGATGAGGTCCGTCAGTGGCTTTGCCAGGGTACTGTAATGGGCAAAAAATTGTCTGTAATACCCTGTGGTGTCCAGAAATGCCAACACCTGCCTTATACTAATTGGGGTAGGTCACTGCAATTGAAAATAAATCTTGGCCGGCTCTACTCAGAACATCCCATTCCCTACTCTGCGCCCTAGGTACTGTACCTCCCCACTGACAAACTGGCACTTGTTAGGGCGAATAGTAGGTGGTCCACATGTTCCTGCCAAGTATGGTTGAATATGGCAATGTCCAGTAGGTACGCATGAGTGATCTCCTGGGACACATGTAGTAGGTGGTCAAAAAGCCTTTGGAACATGGAAGGGGCATTTTTTATCCCAAAAGGCATTAATGTAAACTGGTGTAGCCCAAATATGCTGGAGAATGCTGACTTATCTTGCATTTTCAGCAAGTGGGATCTGCCAGTAGTCCTTAGACAAGTCCAGAGAGGTCACGTAGGTTGCCCGTCCTAGCCTATCTAGCAGTTCATCTACTCTATGCATAGGTTAAGCATCAGTAGTCATCTTGTCATTTAGCATGCTATAGTCCACACAGAATCGGGTGGTCCTTCTTAGAGACCAACATCAGAAGGGGCAAATGTGTCTTGTATCACCCTATCCTTGAGATTCCCCTTCTGCTAGACATACGGCCATTACTTTAGAAATTTCTATAATGGGCATGGGCTGAAAGGGAGATAAGGCACTTGTCTATGGCCAAAAAAGCACTGACATGTGTCATACAAGGTACAGATACTAGTGATACTCCAGGCAAATGACAGGCGTTGGTGGATGTAGTGATTGTCTTGGTGTCCTGCTAAGGGAATTTTATGTGTAATGGTTAGCAGAGAAGCCCAATACTGCTTGGGGACGACCAGATGTTGTAGCGCTCTCCAAGGCTGCTTGTCCCTCTTTGGATCTGTCACCCTGTACAATAGGTCGCCCCCCCCCGCCCCCAAATTTATCTGTTCCTCTCTGGTCCTGTCTTCCCATTCAGTGTCCTAGCCATAACAACCTCTAAAACAGGGTCCAGCTTTACCTCCCTCTGAAATTCTGTTGAATCGGCCCAAGGCCCTAACCTTTTCCAAGTTGGCATCTGGCTTACAGCAGGGTGCGCTGGCTCCAGCTCCTCTTGTGTCTCCCTGGTGGTGGCCCGTTTGGCTTGGCTTTGGGTCACAATCACACATAATGACACTTCATGGGCCAAAGGTCATTCCCCAACAATACATCCGCAGAGAGCTTGGTCATGACTCCCACCTCATTCATGCCTTTGCCAAGGTCCCAGTCGATATGGACCCAGGCTAAGCAGATGTATATCTGTTGGCCCCCAGCTACCAGAACCTTAATAGGCTGTGCATGGCAACTCTGGACAGGGGGTTCAAAATACTGTGTCTCGGAGCAATCAATGAACTGGTCCTCTGTTGCCGCAAGGTCAGGCACCACTTGCCTACACATAAGACAGGGTGAGGGGGAACCCCAGAGATTTTCTGGGCAGACATGTTGCTTCAGATGCCCCAGCTGTTGGCACCAAAAGCACTGCAGCTCCTCCATTCTTAGGAACTGATGGGGGAATAGTGGTGGACAAGCGAGCCAAGGGAGACTGATCTGGGTCGCCCTTCAAGTTGGAGCTGTGGTCCAGGCTAGGTTATTGGGCTGGGGCCTTGCTCGATGGAGACCACTGTACAGGGGAGGCCCTCTCACTTCTTCCTGGGTCTCCCTGTACTGCTCCACCAGGCGTCCAGCCTCTTCTGCATGGTGGGCCATTGGTCTTGAACGCAGACACTCATGGCTGGAGGGCAAAGCTGGAAAAATTGCTTCAAGCCAACAACCTTAGAAGCCTCCTCACATTCTTTACCTGGTGCCCCTTCCACCACCACCTTTCACCACCCACCACAAGCATTTCAAAGCTTCTACAACAGCTTACCATATTCCCAGCCACCCCTGGCCAAGTCCTGGAATTGCTTTCTGTAATGTTGAGGGTATCTGGCTAGCAGCACTCACTTAAATTCATGATAGTCTTTTGTGAGATGCCAGATAATGGCCTGTTATGCTGTGCTGGCTCACCCAATAACTAAGCCCAGCAGGAGTCTGACTAAGTCCATAGATTTGACATGTTGGAGCTGGCACTTCAGCTTAAAGTCTTGCTTCAATTTTGTGTTCATGGGATTGCCCTTCTACTAGTATGGCAATCTCTACCCCTAGGTCCCTAGCATGGGGCAGGGAAGGCTCATAACTGGGTTCTTCCCAGCAACACCACAGTTTTGATTGGAGATAATCCTGGGTGAAGGGCTGCTGTCACAGGCCCTATTTAGGAAGGGGGTAAGGGGGAATTTAGGGGCCTTCAGGTGCACCATCACAGTTAGTATCTAGGATGACGTGAAGCTGAATTAGCAGAAGTGAAGTTCTGGCAGTGTGAGCATGATTTATGGAGAGCTTTACTAAGATTAGTTGTGTAGCACTTACTATCAAGTCAGGGTAACCAAAGAGATATGAACATTGAGAATGCCATGTTGATTTCCAGTCAAGCATAAGAAAAGAAATGCAGGAATATGACTTGTGATTGTCAGATAATCCAGCAGGGATTCTTACTGTAAAACAGAAAATTAAAGTGGGTGAAAGCCACATATTTCTGCTAAAGGAACATCTGTCATGAGACCTGCCTTTGGATGTCAGCTGTTAGTTTGTGCACATTTTGGGCACCACATAATACAATTTTTCCTACATCAAATTCCTCTATTCATTTAGATCAGGGGCTGGCATTTTTTTTGTCAAACTTTCTTAGGAGCCCTGATATTGTGTATGCATCTAAATGGATGTAGAATTACCAAAATAACATAGGAGCCAGAAGTTAAATTGTAGATGCCATATGTCCCTGGCTCCAGGGATACGCAAAACTCTGATTAAGATAATAATTATGATGACGGGAGAATAAAAATATATTTTACCATGAGCCTTTAAACTACATAAACCATTATAGGAAACCTCATTCCATTATGTCTGGCTCACAATGTCCTACTAAATCAGCATAATCCATAATAAGTGTATTGGGTTTGTGCTCTATACAAAGTTTCCCTCATGTCCCATTTTGCTTTTTTTCATTCCTTGGTTCTGTGCCTGAGGGACAGCAGAATGGAATTGGAAAATATAAATAACAAATCAAAAATTAGAATTGATTGGATAAATAATTTCCCTTAGTCTGTTTCTTAATAAGTGATCGATCTGTTAATCAATATTCATTATTTCCTAGGCTATACCAAACTGTTTATTGAACAAATGAATAGCTGAAACTACAGTGACATGAAATAAAAAAGTGAACCAATTTCTTTAATAACTCGGGCTGAACAGATCGTCCTGTTTTACCTGGTTGTTCCACATCAACGATCTTGTCATTGAATTCATTTGTGTGATAGAAAAGCAGGGAATCTGGGTAATAGAATGTAATATGCTATAAATGATTTCCAGTAATAGAGCATGCATTATTTGTTTAACATTCCATGTATGCAATACCATTTGTCACTCTAGTCTTTGAGTGTATATTTGCATGTATCTAAACTGGAAAGTGTTCATAATTATATTTTTTATATTTTTTTAAATAAAAATTTAAAAAAATTAACAATTTAGCTTTTTTTTTGTTTTAGTTAGTGTTGTATCTATTTTTTTATGTGTTATGATTATTTTTGTTAAAATTATTTTACATTGAACATTTTTTGAGGGACGATTATTTATTTTATTATTACTTTCACTGCCAGAATAAAGGAAACAGTAGTCATATTTAAAATATAAAACTCTATATTATAATTATTATTATTAAGTAAATATTATAATTTGAAGAACTATGATTGAGAATTTTTTTAAAAACTAAAACGAATAAACCAATCTTTAATTTATTAACTATTGTAGGACATTAGTCTCTGCACAGTTTGGCCATTGATTTGTCTATGCAACTGCTTCCTTAACATGGAAGGGCATTATATACTGATCAGTTAACCATGTGTCCTACTGGAAGTGCTCTCCCTAAGTAATGTCACATTTCAGTTTGAGCAGCTGCTTTTAACATCCTTTCCCATGTGCAGAAGTAGATAAACATAACATAAAATGCTGTATTATTACTTTCTAAAAATGGTGGCCTTTATCAAGTGGAGTTCTTCAAAAGGAGCACATTATAAATACTAAAATAATCATTTAAAGGACATAGGTGGAGAATTACAAATGGGATTGTAATGGACATGCAATGGTAATTTCACCACACAAGAAATAGACATTTGCGTCTCCCAAAATGCACATTGCAGCCCCTCCGACGCTTAGTGACTCACTTTTATAATTCTGTTCTTATGGGTGCACATCATTTTTGAGTGTTGCAGTTGCATTGTTGTACCCTACAGCACTAAATGCATTCATAATGTAATCTACTCAGGAATACATACTAATGTGTTTCATGTCCGACCACATTTTTCCAGATTATTTCACTTGTGTGAGTGTAATGTAAAATGAAACACATAATTATCATTTATCACTGACAGTTTTTCACTATACAGTATTTGAGAATTATTTTTTTCTTTTCAATGTGACTGGTGGCACATTATACAACATTTACGGAATGAGAATTTAGGAGGAACCTTTGAATGAGGCAGCAGTTTGATTCCTAATTAGACTGTATTGATTAACTGTCCACACCACTTGTGATGTTCCCATATGGGATTTGCCTCATATAACTGTAGACATAAGTACCAAGTATCACGAGCTGCAGCTGTTATGAGGTCCAGCTACTAATGGCTCAAATGCCCTCTGTTGTATCACTTACCCCTGTCCTAGTAAGACTTTAATTCTAACACTTAAACTTTACTATAATATTGTCGTAAAGTACCACTCTAGTGATCTTATAAAAGGCTTTGTAAAGAATTGTTAGGTAAGCCTTGATAAGAAAATAACCTTTAATGTTCTTTTAAACAATTACTTACCATAGGTATGGATCTCTCCACCCACTGAATGAAGCATTGTGGCTGGAGCAGACCCGCCCAGGGGGAAGTGGCAAAATGACATCCACAAAAATAAATTGAACTGCTAGCCATGTACAAACAGTGCCAATTTAGATAGCCCCCTCCCCACCCCAAGTGACTCCACTCCATTCAAAATACTTTAAACAGAGGTGAAGAGATCGGGAGCTTATATACCCTAATGGTATGATTGAAAAAATAGTAATTAATTAATTAAGTGCACAGAAAAAGTTTGATCATGTTTTTTTCTTATCAAGCCCTAATTAACTAGCCTCTAGAGAGCCATTTATCAGACTACTATAGTGGTCTTTAGGTCCTGCACTGGCACTTCCTACACATTCTGCAATGAGTTTCATGTACATTTTGGCTTTTCATCCAATCAAAACATACATGGTATAATGTCAGAAATCAACACTTTAAGTGATGCATTGGCACTTGTGATATACTGTATCTTAGGAAGCAGTAACACAACCAATAACATTAACACATTTGCACATTCTGAGACTCTAATGCACCGTCATATATCCAAAGCATTTACTAAAATAAGCGTTTCTCCAATAATGTTTAAACATTTTTCACTTGTAAAATGGCATCATATTTAATGTTTACTTGGGAACTATTTGTAAAATGTTAAGCAGGAAAAGCCAAGCTTTTAAGCACTTCTTAACTCTGATGATCCAGGGGCTATTACTGCTGTTCAGGGCCACCTGCTATAGACTACAGGTTAACTATCCACAAGGACCTGATATCTGGCTTCTGTATCAGTGAGGGTCTCTGCATCAGGAATCAGCGCTTCCAGGAGTCTCAGTAACCTTCCTGTGGTAGTGACCAGGAAAAGTAACTTGCAGGGTGGAGATAGGTTCAGTATCGCAGTCACCAGGAGCAAATAGAAGAACATAGCAATTATATATGTCTCAGCAGTAAACTGATTTATTTTTGAAAAGTCAACAATATTTATAAATGTTAGATATAGAGGGGTGTGTATACAAGACAACAATAACAGGGAGTGGCAGACAAACAGTGGAGATTGACTCCACATGGGATCCTATCTAGCACCTGGCATCCTATCTAGCACCTGTGAACAATAGGCCAACCTCCAAACACACATGATACTGTCTCCATGTAAAGTGGTTCAGACTTCAAATAGAGTACATTCATTCTATCTGGCAAACAATGGGACAAAACAAATTACAATACAATGGATATGTTCATGCACATAGTCCAGTGGCTAGAGCCAAGCAGTCTGTCCTTTATGGTGGCTCAATGGGCTAAGATCCAGGAACTGGAAAAGGGTCCGTGACATTAACAAAATAGAGTACTATATATTCTCGAGTATAAGCCGACCCGAGTAAAAGCCGAGGCACCCATTTTACCACAAAATACTGGGTAAAATGAGTGACTCGAGTATAAGCCGAGGGTGGGAAATGTGCTGCCCCCTGTGTCCCTCTTGTGCCCTCTGTGTCCCCCTCTCTCTCCGTGTCTCTTCTCCCCTCTCCCTTCCCTGTGTCTCTTCCAACCTCTCGCTTCCCTGTGTCTCTTCCCCCCTCCCTTATCACCCTCCCTCCTCATCCTCAACCTCCCTGCTCATCCTCAACCTCCCTCCTCATCTTCAACCTCCCTCCTCATCCTCAACCTCCCTCCTCATCCTCCCTCCTTATCCTCAACCCCCTTCTCAACCTCCATCCTCATCCTAAACCACCTCCGCAACCTCCCTCCTCAACCCCCCCATTCTCAACCCCCCATCCTCATCCTCTCTCCTCAACCCCCCATCCTCAATCCCCCTCCTCAACCCCCATCCTCATCCTCTCTCCTCAACCCCCCATCCTCAACCCCCCTCCTCAAACTCAACCCCCCTCCTCAACCCCTCCTCCTAATCCTCAACCTCCCTCCTCATCCTCAACCTTCCTCCTCAACCCCTTCCTCAACCTCCCTCCTCAACCCCCTCCTCAACCCCCCCATCCTCATCCTCAACCCCCTCCTCAGCCTCAACCCTCCTCAACCTCAACCCCCCATCCTCAACCCCCATCCTCAACTCCCTCCTCAACCCCCCCATCCTCATCCTCAACCCCCCTTTCTCAACCTCCCTCCTCAACCTCAACCCCCCTCAACCTCCCTCCTCAACCTCAACCCCCCGTCAACCTCCCTCCTCAACCTCAACCCCCCTCAACCCCCTCCTCAACCTCAACCCCCCTCAACCCCAACCCACCTCCTCACCCTCACCCCCCCTCAACCTCCCTCAACTCCAACCCCCCTCCTCAACCTAAACCCCCTCAACCCCCCTCCTCCACCTAACCCCCCCTAAATACGTCCCCCCTCTCCCCTCACTTACCTGCTTGTGCTCCGGCCTCCGCTCCTTGACCTGGCGCGCATGTGACGTCACATGCGCGCGCGTCATTAGCATATACCATGTGCCGGCACCGGGTCAAGGAGCGGAGGCCAGAGCACAAGCAGGTAAGTGAGGAGAGAGGGGGGAGGTATTTAGGGGGGTTAAGGTGGAGGAGGGGGGTTGAGGTGGGTTTATGCTGAGGAGGGGGGTTCAGGTTGAGGAGGGGGGAGGGAAAGAGACACGGGGGGGTAGAGAGACACACAGGGGGGGTTAGAGACACACGGGGGGGTTAGAGACACGCGGGGGGGTTTACAGAGACACGGGGGGAGAGTGACTTGAGTATAAGGGCTGAAAAACTCGGCTTCCACTCGAGTATATACGGTATATAAAAAATAAATAGATACTTATGTATATTATATTCCCAGTGAAATTGAGAAATCTTCCATGTCCATTTAATGCATTATTAGAACAGTATTATGTATACCCCACATCCCTTTACTGTATTTGTCCCTGAGGGCTGTTCCACTTAGCTGGCCTGACTCATTTCCAAAACTTCCCATATTCACACAGTCTTGGTATGAAATTACTACATTTAAGAGCCTAAGATTTCCCACTAAATCCATAATCTCCAGAACCCATTTTTTTCAAACTGAATTTATTAATGTACTGATAATTTTTTGCTTGATTAAAAAATGACCTGTTAGCTGCAACCGGCCAACAATTTTCTCACATCTATATATATGTATAACACACTTTTCGTTTAATTACTAGCCTACATTTATCAACACTAACATGCAAATAGGGCCACGTGATTTAGGAGAATTCAGATTCACGAGCCTGAAAATCAGCAGATCTGAAATGAATTTATATTGATTTAAAATGTGCAGTAATTTTAAGTGGCTGCAGAGCGTATCAAGTCTAATGCCAATACACGCCTGAACAGTGTCACGGATCAAGTGGATAGTTTGATTTGGAAGAACCAATTGGTTCCAATAAACACAATCATATTTTTTACACATTCAGTGAATATTTCTTATTGGCCAAAGTTTCTATTTAATTGAATGTTATTATACATATATTTCCTGTCCCTAAATGCTAAAGGACTACAGAATTTCAAAATGCATTATAAGAAAATGCTTTTTGATCTGACTATGTAAAGCATAGAGAACAGAATGGAGACGTGTGATATTAGACTAATGATTAACTGTCCATAACATCCATCTAATACAGTGCCTTGCAAAAGTATTCACCCCTTGGCATTTTTCGTGTTTTGTTGCCTCACAACCTGGAATTAACATGGATTGCTTGAGGATTTGCATCATTTCATTTACAGAACATGCCCACAACTTTGAAGATGTTTTTTTATTTATTGTGAAGCAATCAACAAATAGGACTAAATAACAGAAAAAGTAAATGTGCATAACTATTCACCTCCCTAAAGTCAATACTTTGTAGAGCCTCCTTTTGGAGCAATCACAGCTCCAAGTCGCTTTGGATAAGTCTCTATGAGTTTGCCACATCTTACCACTGATATTTTTGCCCATTCCTCCTTGCAAAACTGCTCCAGCTCCTTCAAGTTGGATGGTTTGCGCTTGTGAACAGCAATCTTTAAGTCTAACCACAGATTTTCTATTGGATTGAGGTCTGGTCTTTGACTAGGCCATTCCAACACATTTACATGTTTCCCCTTAAACCACTCAAGTGTTGAATTAGCAGTGTGTTTGGGGTCATTGTCCTGCTGGAAGGTGAACCTCCATCCTAGCCTCAAATCACGCACAGAGTGGTACAGGTTTTGCTCAAGAATATCCCTGTATTTACCACAATCCATATTTCCCTCAACTTTGACCAGTTTCCCAGTCCCGGCTGCTGAAAAACATCCCCACAGCATGATGCTGCCACCACCATGTTTCACTGTGGGGATGGTGTTCTTTGGGTGATGTGATGTGTTGGGTTTGCGCCAGACAATTTTCATTTTTCATTTCACTTCACCAACTTAGACTATTTGTTCTGATCCATCACATAAAATTCAGATTAACAAAACATTGAGTTTAAGGCTGTAATGTAACAAAATACGTAAAAAGTCAAGGGGGTGAATACTTTTGCAAGGCACTGTATATCAAAGGATTTAATACATTTCAAGATGGAAGTGTCTTCTAGAAAAAGGCTAGTGTATGAACAAGAGGTCAGGATTTTAAGTTGGAAGGTAATGAGAGAAAGTATTACTAGTGGAAGTTGTGGGATCAAACACAGTTAAGGAATTTAAAGGACCTCTTAATTCAGCACAATTTGGACCATATCACAGTAAAGATGTCCTAAATGCATGTTACAAATATTTTTTTTAGATTTTTTTAAATATGTGCATTTTTACTGAGAAATTAAATAACAGACTGCCCACATGCTTTTGCATTACTGCAGCCAATCAGGTTGCAGGAGTGCCACCCCCCCTATTCAGTGAATGATAAGACTGACTATATTTCCAGAATGAAGAGACCTTATTTATTTGTTTCCTACAGCAGAGAATGCAGATTTCCGCTCTCTTGCCTCTCTGAAATTTGAACAATGCAGAGCAGCTACAGAAGGTTAGTGCTCTGCTCTGGTTCTACAAAAAAAAAGAACCCTTAACAAATTTATCTGTAATGCTGGACTCACCTAAAACAGGACCGCTATGGGTTAACTGGTCAGCACAGTGTAAGCTGAGTCCAATCACCGTCTTCCCCATATAGAATCCCCACAGCTCTTGCTGGACTCGGCTATCTGTTATTATTCATGCAACAATTAGTAGGCAGTATAGACTTGTATGCAAAAAGAAACCTTAAAACTTTAGTTTTATTTTACCTGTTTTTAGTGTGCTCTTTCACACCATGAAGAGCACATACAGTGAGGTAAATGTGCATGCTTGGCATAAGGATGAGGTTTCCTGAGGCTTTATTAAGCCAAACTTAGGGACATAGAATAGGCAAATCTATATTGTTTTTGTGTTAACAGTACAAAATGTTGAGCTTATCAGGAGGAGGTCTTGACATTGTGACAAAAGAAAGTAAGTTTGCCTATTAATTAAAAGTTCATTTTTAGCATTAACAACATTAATTTTCCTAACCTTCTCTCACCTCCCCTTTTCTTGCACAGCTTTGTCCTAAAGATCCCCAGACCGGAGTAGCTTCTCAATACCAGTGTCTCATGCTGCACAAGCACACAGCATATCACTATCAGTATGAGACACTGGCAGTGTAAAACCCCTCTCGTCTGGTTATGTCTAGGTCACAGCTGTGCAACATGGCAGCTTGTATGAGGGAGAAAGAGGGAAGCTCCAAAAGCTGAGAATATATTACTCTGAGGGCTTTTGTAGAAGTAAATCAAGTATATATGTGTTATGACAATTATACTGAGGAGGATAAAATTAATTAAATAACTTAGTTGAAAGATTTATATAAAACAAAAAAAAATGTCTAAAGGATCATTTAAATGCATGACAGAAAATTTGAAAGCTCCATGTAACTTTATGAGTCAAAGTCATAAAAGTTATTTATTTAATCATGAATATATATCACATCTTGCTTAGCAGAGCTTACACTACATTATTTGTTTAAAAATTCATCATTCTGTACCTAACATATTGTTAAAAAAAAGTTCAGTGACATCAGCCTATGTAGTGATAAAAACCCAACATTTTCTAGAGCCATTATTGTCTAAAATGTTAATGGCGTTTACTTTTTTAAACTTGATCGATAGCTGAGTGGAAAGTACTCATAAATTACTAAAGGCAAAATACCACTCTATTAGCACTCAAAGCTATTCATGACATTTGTCAGTCTGCATTTTAGTGGGAAAAAAATTAATTTGCTAAAAGCCTATTTTTTTCCCTATCTGTCTTTTTTTTCCCTCTGAAACACTTTTATCGTGAGTCATTTACTAAATGTAATTCTAAAGTATTCATAATATAAGTTTCACTTTACATTATACCTCTCCGACAAGCTCAGAGTTGAATGTTTTATGAAATCATCAACTATTGTCATTTTCCTATTATGTTACTATTAGGAAATAAAGAGATCTATGTAAATGTAGATATAAAAAAAAACATTAATGGCAGTTACCAAGAGCAACATCTGTGAACCATCGTGCACGCTTACGCTAATTTTCTAAAGATTGTTCCATTCATTATAGGGTATTGTTACTTGCAATGGCAGAGGCTTATTTCCATGCATTTAAGACATGAAGCATAGTGGGTAAATGTACGTCTAATCAATACCACTTTTCATTTTCCTCCTAATGTGCCGCCTTTTTTTTTCTTTCTTTACCTCCTGTGCAAAATCCAAAAAGATCCTGACTTTACAGCCATAAAATGTAATTCTCTTGCAGAATCGCAGACAATAGTACTGGCTGTATTAAAGCATATTGCATATTCTAATGGCATTTGGCTAAATTGAGTATGGATTTAACATCAAAGGCTTCATGAATTTTTCAAATGAGATATTAAAGTCAATATTTCAAGTGAAAGATATTTCAATTTAGTTGCATGCACAACAATAAAAGACTTCTACAAGGCACAGCTACTAGTATTAGTTCACGCAAAATTATTAAGTTATAAGGAAAATCAAGCACTAGATTGGGATATGGTAATGACATGGAATATATTATGGCACCAGATAAAACACAAGTGTACATTATCATCTCAGTCTAAAGCAGTACATTTGCCAGTGGCATGTTCTGTGGTTTCAGATAGAATTTACATAAAGATCTACATTTTTTCTTCATAAATCTGATTACATCTTGCTATAAAAGAGGAGCTATAAAGTTAATCAATACAGGAAAACATTGTTCATTTTCAATAGTAGCAAGACTCTTCTCTATTAAAGTATGGTCAATGGCAATCATTAGATTACTATTTGTGTAGAGAAAGAGATATGTACTGTATAGCACTGTTATTGCTTATGTGTATAAACAACAGCAAATACATAAATTAACGCAGGAAGTTCAATTTGGTGTTGCTGAGAAACAGTAACACTAATTAAGTCTAGTTTACAGATAATTACAATAATATCATGTTAATGTTGTCGATTTTTTTTTTGTACTAGTAAAATCTCCATTTTATTTTCATAGACAAAAAAAATTAGATTTTTGCTATCTACAGAACAGTGCAAACATTATTATTAATAATGTTAATTATATAAGTTTGTCACACATGGTGTTTTATTAAAGAGAGATAAGACCATGTACTGTGTTATTTTTAGAAATCCCATTCTGTGGCAGTAACCGTTCTGGTCTGTGGGCAAGCACTCTGACTCTTCCCCCACTTCTAAGCCATCACTCTGGCTCTGCTCTGTCCACAACTGGAAACCACTCTGACTCTTCCCCACTTCCAAGGTATATTGAAGACACTTGGGGAGGCTTAATTTACTCCAGCCACCTGTACCATTTGCACGTTTATTAATATTAGTTTGCATTTATCCTTTATTATTTTTTGGGACATTGTAACTTTTTAGACCAATTTTGCTCTATAGTGTTTCTCTGTAACCTCCCCCCTCCTCTCTTTGTCTCATGTCTATCCTCAAACCCCTCGCTATCACACTCTAATAACATCCTGTTTATCTATGAATAACTTCCTGTTTATTCCTGCTTAATCCTCACCAACCAACCCTTGTTGCTCTTAATTTATTGAGTCACACTAATTTCTTACAGCTGATCAATTAGCAACACCTGCTAACTCTTCCTAATTAAACCTTTACACAGTGTTTCCTTGTGTCCTCCACTTCCTCTTAACCTCCTGCCTTTTAATCAAGCTCAACTTTTCCATATCTTGTCTACAACATAACCATCTCACTTTTCATGCTCTCCTCTCCTCTTATACTCTCCCATGAGCTGCTCTACAACACCCATTCCCATCTGTCTCTCTCCTTCTTCTATCGGGCTCTGGAGAAATATCTCCTAACCCAGGCCCCTCACCTGACATTATTTCCATTTACTGATTATATTATCTGCCCATTAGGGGCACTTGGGGCATATAACATATTACATACTAGAGCCATTCACCTCACGCAGACCTTCTATCAGATCCCTTCCCTCTACTACTAAATAAAAAACCTTCCTAATTTTGCATACCTTCCTACTTAAGTAAAGTTTCACTTTCTTCCTGACCCTTGTTTTTTCCTATCTGCTATACTTATCCACATTTCTGCCTCTTCCATTCCCTTTAGATTGTAAGTAGCGAGTTTCCAATCTTGCATCGTTCTTTGGAAAAAAGCACTTTAAACAAAGATTCTAAGCTCAAAACCAGGCACTCCAGTTTCTGCAATTTGTTAACATTGTATTATTCCTTTTTCTTATCCCCTGTACAGCACTACAGAATATGTTGGCGCGTTACAAATAAAAGTTAATAATATAATATCTCTCATCTAAGTATTGGCGTATAGGCTCTAAAACCTCTGGTTAGACTGTAATATGCTTTATGAGTATGGGGTTCTATGCTGCGTTTGTGGAACATATTTTTGCTGCATCAATGTGTGAACGGTATGTTTGCCATTTCCACCTTGACACTAGTTGTTTTTGATATATGAATAATATACACCAGTGCTCAGTTCTGGATTATACTTAGGGTATCTGTTCATGTGTTGTGGATTACTGTTTAGAATAATATTTCACAACTGCACTCCCCCATAAGAGACCATGGTTTGATTAGCTAAAATTAATTCAACAAAGTATGGACATTCTCTAGTATTTTGCTCTTCTGTAATAGTGCCCACTCAGGAAGTAGTCTCCAATAACTTTTGGTGACTTGTTCCATTACAAAAGAGATGCATCATTTAGAATATTAGTGTGGTCCCACACATGAAAACTAGTTGGATTGAATTTGTATGTGAGGGTCCTCAGGATTTAGTACTAGGCTCTCTTGTTTTTTACATATTTATTACTTTAACATATTTATTAATAATTGGGGTAGAAGTAGGACTGGAGAACAATATCTCCATATTTGCTGATGCACTTAATTGTGCAAGTCAATTAAACCAGATCAGGATGTGCTTTTTCTGCACATAGTATAAACTAGAAGAATAGGCAGCTATTTGACAAATGAGCTTTAACAGATAAATCTTTAAGTATACATTTGGAAAGGAAAAGTAAGCATGCAATGTATAATCTAAGTGAAAACATCTAGTGCTATTAGAAATATAAAGGTATTTATGAATGCTAGTGGATAACCACTTAACAGTACTCAATGCTAGGCAGCCACTGCAAAGGTAAGTAAAATATCAGTATGCACAGAGGGGGCTATAAAAGCAAGGGATGCAAGTATAATTTTGCCACTTAAAAATTTGGAGTACACTTGCGGGCTCCACTTCAAAAAGGACATTGTAGAGCTAGACACAGTTCAGAGAATAGCAACAAATAAAGAGAGTGGAGGATAATTTCTACTTGGACTATACCAATCTGCATGTTATTGTTTATTGTTTCTTTCAGTTACAGAAGTTTTGTCACTTTTATTAGTTGATTCTCCTTACCCCATGCCCTGAGAAGTGTCACAGTGACTATGGACTATGATTTGAGGTACTGCCCCTTTTAGCCAGGATACCCCCTACACCCCTTTGAGACTCCCCCATTCTCCCCCCCCCCCCCAAACTCTGCAAAAGTGGTGTGGGAACTAAGTTAATAGCCTATCTAGTTATCCAATTGAGTGATTGAGGTGGGACACCACAGAGGTTAATGAGGGTGTGTAGTGTTGTAACTAATACCCCTTTGATCAACTGTCTGAGGCTATTGGTAGCATTTGCATATTTTCCCATGCCTATTTAGAACTGCTCTGGTCCACAACTGCTACCAATAGTGGCCTTAAAACTTGCTATAAGATTCTACAATTGGGGCAGACGGATGGCTACTGACCATCTGACCTCACCATTTTAAAAGCTATTAGCCCAGTCAGAGGCCATGGTATGAAAGGGGTCTCCAATCAGGAAATCTAGGTTCTTGAGACAAAACATTAACCCCTTGGCTACCCGGAATGAATGGCATCAAGGCTTAGCTATGTGGTCCTTGGTAGTCACGTAGCTCACTTAATAGCTGCCGAGACTCTCTGGTGCACTGATGTCCCCTGGTAATTCCCCACAGAGAAACAACCCTCAGGGATTATTTATTTTCCAATCCTCTGCAGCAGCAACTCTGCCTGTTTAGCCTAGAATACATCCAGTCAATCAATGGGAAAATGGTCAACAGCAGCTTAACAGGGATTGGTCAGGAGAGTCTTTTATGAACCAAATAGTATTGTTATGTGGGGTATAATAATGTGGGGGACGGGATAAAAATTACTTTTTTCAGATACTCATAGTTTTGTGTGTCCTTATTGGAGAAAACAGGAACTACTGGCGAAACAGGTTAAGACCTGCATCGACTGCAACAGGGAACCGATACTCCCCAAGTGCAGGAGAAGGAACTCTGCTTGGAATCTAAAATTCTACCCTGATCAATAGGATGAAAACCGGTTGGTGTCTCAGAATGGTGTCACTAATGTGACCGTTTCCCCTTAGATGATATGACAAGCAAGTGGAGTATGGAGCTCTTGACAGGAGTGACGGAGTTAAAACTTCTGAAGAACTCCTAATTGGTGCAACTTCCCTTTAAAAGCCTGGAAAGCAGACATGGAGGGGGGGGGGGGTGGCTGGCTATGCTCTGGGCAGGCTGTGTGCTGCCAGAGCAAGTCAGAGAGTGAAGCTCACAGAGGATCCTGTGTGAAGTTACAGTGAGAGCTTTGGAAGCAAGCCTGTAAGTGTTCACCTGATTTACTGTGGCTGCGAGTACTGAGACAACAGCAGGAAGTGTGGGCTGTTTACAGGCACAGGACGCTTAGAGCTGGAAGAGTGAATACAGCCTCAGGAAGCCAAGTAAGTGTGAAGGGATTAGTGAGAATCCCCAGGCAGAGTTGCCTTAAAGGCCTAGCGTGTGTGAAGCTGACAGAGGCCTCAGAAGGAAGGGTCCCTGGGGTGAAGCATACGGGAGAGACGGGCGGGCCCTATGCTTCATCCGTGAAGGTGTAAAGAGTACCGTGGAAGAGACTTCCAGATGTACTAGAAGTTATGTGTATCCTGACCACAAGGTGGCAGTAGCAGTAAGAAGAGATTATGTGTATCCTGACCACAAGGTGGCAGTAGAAGTAAGAAGAGATTATGTGTATCCTGACCACAAGGTGGCAGTAGAAGTAAGAGGAGATTATGTGTATCCTGACCACAAGGTGGCAGTCGAAGTAAGAAGAGATTATGTGTATCCTGACCACAAGGTGGCAGTCGAAGTAAGAAGAGATTATGTGTATCCTGACCACAAGGTGGCAGTAGAAGTAAGAAGAGATGGTGTGTATCCTGGCCACAAGGTGGCAATATAAGTAAGAAGAGATAATTTGTATCCAGGCCACAAGGTGGCACTACTACCTACATAAGAGACTGACTGTATCCTGGCCACTAGGTGGCGCTATTGTGTGAAAGCTACTCCTTCCGGAAGACACAGTGTTGTAGTGTTTTTTCCCTGTTGCAGATAAGCTGCACAGGAGTAGTCAGGGTGTTCCTGAGTTATAGTCAGCTCGTTTAAGTAGATGTTTATTTCCGTTATTTTTAAGCAGAGTTACTGCTCAGTTGTTACTTGCATTTGCAAATAAACCAATTTGCTGCATTTCAAGCCAGTATCAGACCCTTTTTCAAGAAACCACCGAGTTATACGACCATCCTTGTCACACTAACTAAATTAATACACCCATGATCAATAAAAGACTGTCAAGTGTATTTTTCTTCCAAATAGGTTTACTACTAACATGAAGTCATCCCTTTGAAAAAAAGAATTTCAGTAAAAAAAAAAAAGAGTTCTTCACAGAAAGGGCAGTTAAATCGTGGAACCCACTACCAAAGGAGGTTGTGAAACAAATTCAATACATACCTTTCAAGACCTTGCAAACTATATCATGTATAAAGTAGACAACATTAGCAAATAACTTTTGCTAAAACCAAGAAAGTCTAATCGTGACAGCCACAAATATGCAAGATAGGCCTCTCATTAGCCCACAATCCACACTCAGCTTCTTCACAATTGTATCAGAAGAAGTCTTTGCACTTCTATCAACCTCCAACTTCACTACTTGATCCCTTAATCCCATCCAGCACTATTACTCCCCACCCCTTATTCCAACCCTATGGTATATTTTAAACCTATCCCTACAAACCAGAAAGTTTCTGAATAGCCCTAGTGGTTCATTCAGCCATCTCCTCAAACTTACTAGTTACGCATCTCCACCACTCCTTTTGTATCAATTGCCTAGCTATCTCCCTTACAATTTAAGATCCCATTAGCAGGAGCCTCTACTTTTTTAATATTATTTGTTATTATATTGTTATTTAATCGCATGCTTTCTGTATGTTTGTTATTATTCAGCTGTTCACGCTTTCACAGCATCACCTTGTAGGAGTTTGAATAGTTCAGCTGGGATGACATCAACTCCTGCAGCCTTGTTATTAGGAAGGCTTACTAGGCCCATCTCACTTCCATATCCAAGATGTCTAGTTCCAGCTCATTTAACAAACTATTGAAGTTATCAATGCAGATTAGATCCTTCCTGTATAGAATGTGTGTATATTCCTGTCACCTCTCCTTCATCTGATCTGTTCCTGTTAAGTCCCTACCATTTTGTCTTTTATTATGCCCACTTGCACATGAAGGTTTCCCTTGCAATCCAGGTTTCTTGAAGAGCTTTCTTCACTATTTTTCTTTCTTTAAATTGGCTCATAATAGCATTCAGTTGGACAAATGATTTCCTCTTTGCGCTACCTTTCACTTTCATTCTTCCCTGAGCTATTTTCAAAGACTCATCAGACAGACAGTTGCCTTCTTAGTTTTCTTTCTTTTGGGGGAAACTCTTTGTTACTGTTTTCTGGACAGTAACATGTGTCGCAAACTTCAGTCCAAAGTGCTTCAGGCATTCTATCTACCATTTCTAGTCTCATAAATCTATTGTTTACCATTACTGCATATTCACAGAGGATGTTATGTATTTCATACCTGCTGGGTCTGATGATTTTCCCTCTTTTCCTCAGTTTAAATCTGAACTTTGCAATAAGAAGCTCATGCTTTGAGCCACAGTCAGCTCCAGTTTTTCTTTTTGCAGACTATATAGAGCTACTCTATCCTTCGCTACAAAGTATACCATTAATTTGATTTCTGTATTGCCCAACTGACGATATCTGTGTGTAGAATAGTCTCTAAGGCCTTTGTAAGAGAGCATTTACTATGAATAGAGAATTATCTTTACAAAAATTCTACTAATCTCTGATCTCTTGATTTTGTGCTCCAAAGCCCAACTTGCCCATTATTCCAGGTATCTTTTGTTTATCCATATTGAAGAGTATGGCTGAGGAAGCTGCCAATGCCAGATCCACAGGTGGTGGTCATCCCAAGCCTGTAAATATAACGATAGGGAGGCTCTTAAGGACAGGATATCCCTGATGAGCATTGTTAGAATATCAGAGCTCTTTGACACAGACCGGCCTGAGACCGGCCTGAGTGCATGCACCACAACATATAACACAATCATCAATCAGGCTTACAAATCAGATACTCCTACTCACTAATATGGCCAACATCACATAGCAATGGTTCTTCCATTAAGCTGCAACATACAAATCCTAAATACAAAGTAGATTATATCAATACCTGACCTCTGAGGGACCCGCAGGTCTTCTGTGGACCCAGCAGATCTTATGTGCCCCCGACGGATCTTATGTGGCCCCGCAGGTCCCAGTGGCCCCAACTGGTCCCCTGTAGACCCAGCAGATCCTCTGTGACCCTGGCGGGTCCCTGTGGACTCTGAGGACCCCTGGAGATCCTGTCGCCCCCGTGGACCTCCTGTCCTCTGTTGCCCCTTATGGCCCACTGTGGCCACCCACATGGCCCAGGGGACCCCTGTGGCCTGCACGGCAGCTTACGGCCCCCGCAGACCTCCCGTGCATCCCCTGCAGCCCGTTAAGGCTCACTGTAGCCCCCCATCAGGCCCTGTGGCCCCCGCAGACCCTTATGGCCCCCGCGGACCTCCCCAGGGTCCCCTGCAGCCTTTTATGGCTCACTGTGGCCCCATGCAGGCCCTGTGGGTCCTCGGCAGCCCCTTATGGCCCACTGTGGTACCCCACTGTGCCCCCCCGCAGACCCTCTGGCCTGCAGTGGACCCTTCTCACCCCAGGAAGTGGAGTGCAGCACCGGGCAGGTAAGAAAGTAGTTATAGTACTATAATATATATAGATGTATATGTAAATGCGTACGTTTATATATATATATATATATATATATATACACATTTATATATATATATATATATATATATATATATGTTATATGTATTTGTACATTTATATATATATATAGACACAGACGACATATTTATATATTTTTTTGTATATATTTAATATATATTTTATATATGTACTACGTTGAGGTTGGAGTGGGTTTTGGGAAGTGCAAAAAAAAATTGTGCCATTCCCCTCCTCGGGGGTGGGGGGTGGAGGGGTGGGTTCACAAAGGTTGTTTTTTTTTGTACCCCCTATGCACTAGCTCCGCCACTGCCTAGACTATAATCTTCAGAATTCATTGATATTAATATTATCAAGATAATATGCAACTCATAACTGAAAACTTAACATACAAACAATGATTTATGTTGTAATTATGAGAATTAGAAATACAAAAAATATTTGTTAGTCTTCTTCTACAGCCCGAAAGCGATGCAGCAGGAGCAGCCAAGACATTGCTCAGGAGGAGGGGGAAGAAGAATTAAAGTAAAGTGTAGAGAAGATACCTTGGCCATAAGCCACAATTGTGGAATGCAACCTTTCATTCCCCCCCCCCCCCACCCCTCCACAGAGCTTGAGAAAGACTTTTGAGCTGCTGCCCTTCCACTTATACCATCACCACAACCTGCACCACTGGTGCTTGAACCAACAGCACTGGCACTTGTACCACCTGCACCTGCACCACCAGCATCTGCACCAAAGGAACCTACAGCTTTCTCAGACCGAACACCACCTCCATCCTTAGTGACAGCATCAAACACTACCCTTCAACCAACCACTCACACATTTGAGGTAGAGGTAAAATGAACTGGAGGAAGACCCAACATCAGGATTAGTATATGGACATGTATTTACTATCAGTGGAGGCTTTCCACAGAGAGCTACTCCATGTGGTGCAATAAAACTGGTTCAAAAATTAAAGCCATCACCACCACCTACTTGCTTGGTTTTTTCCTCCTGTTATTTTCCTTACTTATCATCTTTATTATCTATTATGTTTATCTATTATCTATAAAATACATTATCTCTCCATCCCACTCTTTCTCTCTCTCCATAACTCTCTTTCTCTCTATCCCTCTCTCCATTCCTCTCCTTCTCTCTATCTCCATCCTTCTCTTTCCCTTTCTTTGCATCTCTCTCCCTCTCTCCATCCCTCACACTTTCTCCACCCCCTCTCTCTATCTCTCTCTCTACCCCAATCCCTCTCTCTATCCCTCTCTCTATCCCCATCCCTCTCTCTCCATCCCTCTTTCTCTCCCCATCCCTCTCTCTATCCCTATTCCTCTCATTCTCCCCATCCACTCCTTCCCCCTATCCCTCTCAATCTCCCCATACCTCTCCCCACCCCTAGCCATTTCCCCATCCCTATCCCTCTCTCTCTCCCTATCTATCCCGCCTCTCACTATCCCTCTCTCTGTCCTTCCCTCTCTCCATCCCTCACTCTGTTTTTCTCTCCATCTCTCTCTCTCCATCCCTTCTCTCTATCTCTCAATATTTCTCTCTCTCTCCCTCCCTATACTCTATCCCTATCCCTCTCTTTCTCCCTATACATCTATCTAATCCATCTATCCTTCTCTTTATTCCCTCTATCCCTCTCTTTAAACCCTCTCTCTAATCCCTCTCTTTTTAATTCCTCTGAATCTCCATTTCTATGGATGGCCATGGAGGAGGACAGTGATTGGGTCCAGGCCGCAGGTGTGTTCCGGCTGCAGATCACTAGGGTAGGAGCCCAATGCCGTTTAGGGAGGGGGAGAGATAGATAGATAGATAGATAGAAAAAACAGATAAAAAGAAAATAGAGAGAGGAATGAAAAAATAGATAAAAAGAGATAGGGAGAGAAGAGAGAACAGAGAGAGAGAGAAAGAGAGAAAAGAGAGAGAAAAAAGAGAGATCTGTACTCACCCAGTCAATGCTCCCTCTAGTTTACAGCTCCAAATTGCGGCACTGGGAGAACTACATCTCCCAGGGTGACATCAAAACACATGCAAAGTCCTATTGGCTGGGGACGGTAGTTCTGAACGACTGATTTTAGAGCTGCAGCTCCTCCCAATCATTTTGATTGGAAGATGCTTGCAGCTGACATCAATTTAAATCAGACAGGAGGTTTACATTTTAAAGAGACAACAGCATGTAAGAAAAAATAGGATTTTAAATATGTTAAAGCTGTGTATGATTTTGCAATGGTGGTTGTCCATTTGACCTAATGCACCAGCCACCCGGCTTATATATTTATATATATATATATATATATATATATATATATACTGTTTTCATTATTTTTCAGTTGTTTTGAACATACCCAGTTCTGGCCAGTCCAGCAGTACGTGATGGTTCTTGTTATTATCCCTGCTAGGAGAGATAGAACCAGACCATTATTGAACCACAGAACAATCACCGGAACAAAGGAATTTCCAGGCAGAGCAGCAGAGTTACCGGCTGTAACTCTTCTTTTAGCAGATGTAGAATTATTAACCCCTATGATCAGAGTTAACCCTTGTCTCAATAAGGACCACCTGAGCATCAACACTCTTATACACATTGGTCACCCCTCACCATCAAGCCACACCTCTTCGCAACAGTCCTCTTACCCAATCCCCAACCCTTCTCCTTCTAGCCATGTAACTCTCCAGCCAATCATGATTTATGTCAGTCTTTCTACCCACCCCTGTGGTGCTGGAGTTTAATCCAGCTGAATAACTTATGGGGGTGGGGGGCAAGGGGGATTCACACTTTAAGTTTCTGCTGTCAGGATGCTAGCTGTCCACAGAACCATAATGGCTAATTAGATATTCCTCAGCCTTCCCTGAATGAAATTTCCTGGCTCCTCCATGCCTGACTTCTATTACCCCATAATTCTGACCCTATCCCCCAATGATTCAGGCAACATACTTTATTATATTCCTCAGGGAAGACCGGTCCTTTTGATGCCAAACATGATATGAGGAGTCTCATACTTAACAGTGCATATATAAGTCATCTATGTTATACTTATGCCATAGGCAATATTAAACTACACATGCCAGCAGGGCAACCATAAACTATACCTGCTGTCAGGGAAATACCAGTCCAAATACAGTCCATATATTCCTGCAATCACTGCAATGTTTTCCCTGGAAGTGGCTACTTGTCACACGCACCCATTCCCTCCCAGGGCACAGGCTGATTGAATCACTCCCCAGAGACCACTGTGGCCCATGGGCATGACAATAACCTTATCTGATTTGTGATCTCATCTCACACAGGTTTAAATTTCAACAAACAGTAGATGACGCAATCAATTAATTTTTGATTTTGAAATATTTCACATAACAATATGATGAGGGAGCTTTTGTACTAGGGGATAGGATGGTAGAAAGGCTGGAGGAGTTTTTAAACTAGTAGTTGGGGGGGAGGGACTAGATATAAGTAATGGGGTAGAAAGTGTAGAGGGTATAAGGGATGAATTAACAACTCATAGGGAAGGAGATGGGGGAGGGGTAGTATAGTCAAAAGGGAGGTAGTACTAAGTAATTCAAGTACAGTGGCAGGCACTTCAGAACTACAGACTCATAACATAAGGTGTATGCTTGCTAATGCCAGAAGCTTGCCAGGAAAAATGGGAGAGTTAGAATTATTAGCAATTAATGAAAAATGGGATTTAATAGGCATTACTGAAATGTGGTGGAATGAATCTCATGACTGGACTGCTAATCTGGATGGTTATAACCTATTTAAGAAAGATAGAGGCAATAGTAAACGAGGAGGAGGGATTTGTCTGTATGTTAAGTCTGAATTTAAACCTATAGTCAGAGAAGATATTTATGGTGGACCTAGTGCTAAAGCTGAATGTTTGTGGTTAGAGTTAATTAGCGGAGCAGCAAATTCCAAAAGAATATTAGTAGGAGTATGCTATAAACCCCCAAATATAGCTGAAAGTGAGGAAATACAATTATTGTTACAGATTGAAAATGCAGCTAGGCATGGTCAAGTTCTAATAATGGGAGATTTTAATTACCCTGAAATAAACTGGATAAATGAGACCAGCAGTTCATCTAAGGGGAGCAGGTTCTTGAGTACACTCAGGGATCATTATCTGGCCCAGGTTGTACAAAAGCCTACTAGAAATGAAGCTATCTTAGATTTAGTCATCACAAGTAATATTGATATTTTATCTAATGTTGGAATAGGGCAACCTTTGGGAAACAGTGATCACAACACAGTCTCGTTTGAAATTGAATTAAAAAAACTAAATTTTAAGGGGCCAACAAAAACTCTTAATTTTAAAAGGGCAGATTTTAACGGTCTAAGGGCAGCAATAAAAAGTATAGACTGGGACAGAGAACTGGCAGGTAAAAGTACTGACCACAAGTGGACAACATTTAAATCCTTACTAAATATACATACACATCGGCATATACCGTGTGGGAATAAAAGTAAAAGGAGTAAATCCCATCCAATGTGGCTTAACAATGATTTAAGATCAAGATACGGAGTAAAAAACCTGGATCAAGGCAACTCAGTGGATGTAGTCTTTTTGGATTTTGCAAAGGCTTTTGATACAGTGCCACATGGGAGACTATTGTGCAAACTAAGAGATACAGGAGTTGCAGTAAATATCTGCTCATGGATTGAGAGCTGGCTAAAAGACAGGAAGCAAAGGGTTGTTGTAAAGGGAACATACTCAGATTGGACTAATGTGGACTAATGTGGTAAGTGGGGTTCCTCAGGGTTCAGTATTAGGTCCTCTCCTTTTTAACATATTTATTAATGACTTAGAGGTAGGATTGAAGTGTGGTGTCTCCATTTTCACTGATGACACGAAGTTGTGCAAGGTAATTAAATCAGATAGTGATGTGCTTTACCTCCAAAGGGATTTACATAAAATTGAGGAATGGGCATCTAAATGGCAGATGAGATTTAATACGAATAAATGTAAAGTTATGCATCTGGGAAAAATAGCCATGCAATTTATAATCTTAATGGAGCAAATTTAGGTGTATCGGATATTGAAAGGGATTTGGGAGTGCTTGTAGACAACCACCTAGGTAACAGTGCTCAAAGCCAAGCAGCAGCTGCAAAGGCAAATAAAATATTAGCATGTATTAAGGGTATAGAAGCCAGGGAAGCAAATATAATTCTGCCACTATACAAATCTCTAGTACGCCCTCATTTGGAAATGGAGTACAATTTTGGGCACCACTTCATAAAAAGGACATTTTAGAACTGGAAAAGCTACAGAGGAGGGCAACAAAACTAATAAGGGGAATGGAGGGGCTAAGTTATGAAGAAAGACTAACCAAATTAAACTTATTTTCTCTAGAAAAAAAGGCGTCTAAGAGGAGATATGATTACCTTATATAAATACATCCAGGGTCAGTATAAAGATTTGTCAAGGGAGCTTTTTGTGCCGAGAGGTTTTCAACTGACAAGAGGACCTCCCTTGAGGTTAGTAGTAAAAAGATTCCACCTTAAAGAAAGAAAATGGTTCTTCACAGTAAGGGTGGTTTATCTGTGGAATTCTCTACCAAAGGAGGTGGTTCGATAGATAACTTTGAAAGGGGACTGGATTTATTTCTAATTAAAAAGGGAATTCAGGGTTATCATGGATAATTAGAGAGGCAGTATTGATCCAGGGAGAAGTCCGGTCGCCGGTGTCTGGGATCAGGAGGGAATTGATTATAATTTTTTTATATACAACAAATTAATTAATAGTTAATCCGCATATTGCAGATCAGAGGAGATCTTAAAAGGTTGAACTTGATGGACTGAAAGTCTTTTTTCAACCTTAAATACTATGGGCCTCATTCTATTATCGGCCGTAAATCGGCCGTAAGGCTGCGATTCCTTGCGGGGGTTCAGTTAACTCGCGATTCTATTATACGGCCCCGCAAGGATCTCCTTTTACGGCCGGCCGCATATCTTGGAACCGGCCGTAATCTCAGAAATATAAAAACTGAAAAATAAATTCAAGCCTGCACTGTACAGCTCTGTAAATGCTAGGGATCATATTGGGGGACATGAGGATTAAAAGGAACCCACTCTCAAGCTTGCACATCTGCCCAAACCCGAGTTCAAATTAACTGTTTATTTTCCGGCTGCGGCGTGGGTTTGTCTGAGGTGCTCCAAGCACTCTGGACTTTTTACATGGATATTTTACGGATATTAAAAATAAAATATTTTACGGATTTGAGTACAGGATAATTATGTGCTATTTTTTCTAACACCTAAAATCCCTTTATAGTCTTCTCATAGTGCAGGATGGCTTTATTTGAGCTATTTTATGTGCTTAATTGGTGCTAGCGAGACCTCTTTCCTGCAAGTAAGCTGCGGCTCGCTTTTAGCCTTGCAGAGAGGTTTCCCGGAGCAATTGAATTGCAAATCTCTTGCGGCCGTTTTAGATCAAAGGCTTTCCTCCGGCGCGAGCGGCCGCAAGAGATTGCAAGGCACCGGCCGCAAGCCTGCCGGAACCTCCGGCCGTAAGGGAATAGAATAGCAGAATAGCTTGCGGCCGGTCCTTGCGGCTCCGCAACGGCTGCGGCCGCTAATAGAATGAGGCCCTATGTAACTATGTAACTATGTATGAATGTTCTACAATGTCAAATAGCTTGCAATTATGGTCACTACACCATAGATGAATTAATATTTGTTTTTTTTAGCCTAAACTCTTTTTTTGAGATATCATGTGATACCCCCCAATAGACAAGTAACAAGGTAGTCATGAATTTGATCTCTATATGCATCCACTGCTAAAGCATTGCATGCTGGGCTTGTGAAAAACTTAGTGGATTTCTGAGGTCTATTTTTATTTCTATCATGTTCCATGTAATTCACAGAGGCCTTTGCCATTATTCTTAAGAGTGGCATCCAAATGCATCACTGTAAGATCGGATAGCTACATTGTATTATATATCTTTATTGTCTAATAGATAATCTAGTATTGGTTTCACAGCTTGAAGATCAACAGGTAAGATTGCTTATTAGAAAACACAAATTAGATACTTAGTAAATTATTCAGATCCATTTTATTATTGTGATGTCTTATTTCCCCTCTTTTTTTAGATTTTATTTTTAAATACTCTTTTCCCATAGAAATTTCAGAGAATTCCAGAGCTATGACATACTATTTTTTTAACTTTTCAATTATACTAGCTGTGTGTACGTGTATGGGATTCCATTCTCCTAGGTGAGTCTTTCTGGTGTACTGACCAGGTAAACCAAATGTGTAAGTGCTATATTATTTTGATTTAGAAATTAATTTGTTTGAGGATCGCTTCATTAATGTTATATTTATTCTGACTTGGACACTTAATAGTTGGTACATGCCATCTAAGTGTTCTTGCAAGCTTTTAACTGATATTACTAGAGTTTGCGAATGCACATGATTTTTTAGGTCACTGCAAGTTCCCGCAGATGCATGTAAGACTCATTAGAATTTTCACAGGAATTGTGTAACAGCACTTTAGACAAACCACATGTGGAAAGCTTAGCTTAGGTAAGGCATAGATAGCAAGCACTCACAGAGACTTCCATGTAAGGGTCTGTTACGAGCAACATATAAAAGCCACATCAGTTTCTATGTGAGATGTTCACATGGAAGTATTCCTACATGTGGAATTTAATTGAGGCCCAAGTGAGCACTGTTGCCCATTTGTGGAAATTTAAATAAGCGTCAACTGGCCCTTGAGCCTTATCACATGAGCAACATTGTATACACGTCATTTTGAATGGCATGACTGTCTTGCACACCAATGACACCCAATGAATATACTATGAGGAGTGTCTTGCAAAGTGCATGCAGGCTAATTTGCAGTCAAAGTCGCTATATGAAAAAGAGGTGGTAAGGACCAGAGAGTGGACATGAGTCAGTCTGGGGTTTTGAAAATAACAAACAAAGTGGCACAATGCATTACCATTGTTGCCCTCCCCTTAATGCAACTGAAATCGTTTTTGTTCTAAAATACAAGAGAGCAATCCATTACTTGCAGCGTTACAGTTGCTCGCTTTTCTCTGCAGTATTCCAGTCTTTATAAGATACAGTAAGAATGAACATCTGGCTCTTGCAATTGAATTCCTTTCCCTTGAGGTACATGTATGTGTTATGAGAGAATGTAAAGAGAAGAAATTACTTTCCCTTTCCCACAGATAAAGAAAGACTCTAAAATCAGAGCATAAGAACCACAGTCCCAATATTTCCTCACAGGGATCATTGAGAGCTCGGCTTACAAGAATAGTTTAGGTTGGTAATACAGTACAAGAAGAATAGACTTCGGTGATTTAAAAAAAAAAAAACTATTATCAAATAAGCAAGCATTTGTTGAAAGCATTAAGAATCACCCTGAAGAGATGCATCCAAAGCTCGATTTGAAGTTTCCATTAATTGGTGATTATGGTCTGTGAACCACAAAACCATTCTAGTGCAGATGTTACTGCCACTAAGATGAACGATGCACATGCTATAGAAAAAATTATATTAATTGCAGGTACACTTATTAAGAGATTAACGTATACGTGATGGAGCTAGTGATTGTACAAAAAACCTTTGGGGCCCACATCAACAAGATAGGTGTCCCCAGGGTCAAGGCAAAAAAATATACAGTACATAGATTTTTCTGATTACCCCACACTGCTGCTGATTTAAAATACACTATTTTGAATAGCTACACTTGAAAATATGCAAAATGTTTGTAAGGGGCAAAATAAAATAATACAGCCTCTAATCTATTATATTTGAAATGCAATTAAGTTGCTGTTGGGTCTATCATTTTGTTTTCCATTATTTCTCAAGTGGAATGAGACTTTGAATACACAGGAATGTAAATTATGCAGTGGGAATGTTGCAATGGGAATGTGGCATCTAGAACTACAGTGCATTCATTCGGTCTAATCAAACTCCTATTAGTTTACAAGAACATCCCCTCTTGGGAAAGTAACAGGGCAGGATCAGCTGAAAAAAAAATGTCCCCTTGAATTAATGAGTAACTGAATATAAAAGATAAAAATGTAAAGGCTGCTTGTTTATTTACTTTTTTGCTTTCTAAAAAATATATATTTTGCCCATTTTCAAAGAACCACAGAATCACAGTCTTTTAATATAATATTTTTTCCTATTTTTGCCTGATTTTATACTTCATATTTTTACGTCAACCTGAAAGTTACGGCCAGTTGTTACAATCATCCATCCATGATATTTTCGGTAAAGGATGGTTCCAAGAAATAATTATATTTATGTGGAATGAAAACCAAAAAGCTGGAACCCATAGACTAGATTATCTGATTTGGCCTCACAGAACAATAGCTGGAGTGTGTAATGAGACCATTACAAAACATTACAACATATTTAACTCAGAAGGAAACCAATGTTATTGTCCCTCAAAGGAGTTTAATTTTAAAGAATCTGAGTTATAGTTCCCCGTGCACAATCTCTTGTGATAATTCTCATAAAACTACTCCAGAGCTTTACAAAAGAGAATGTTCCTGTAAAACAATTGGGATAGTTAATTAACTCATCTGGTATTTTAATCTCTAAAAATGCTTTATAGTAAATGTATCATACTCAAAAGAAGCGTGTGTATATAAATATAATATTATGTGTAAATAGGTAGGGAATTGCCCGTCAAAAATGACGGCAATAAAATGTTAAGCCTGGCAATGCTGTTTCCCACACAATTTCCCCAAGCCCGAAATGGTTTTGCGAGGTTGAAAAAAAATTACGTCTTTACTGCCGCCATTTTTTTTCTCTCTTAGCCGTTTTCAGACCTCCAAAAAACGCCAGTTGAAGAACAAATTAGCTTTCAACTTCACTTACAAATCTGCCTGCCTCTCCCCCTGGGCTGCGTGTGAGGTTGTCAGTTAATTTTTTAATCAATTGGCGTCCAAGTTGTGTGGGCTTCGCTATAAGCGTTCATCGCGTTCCTTGAAATGAGCGCCTTGGGCGCTCATTGCGAGCCTTTTTCTTCGGCGCTCATGGCAAGCCTTTTTCTAAGTCTTGCATTCCTCACCTTGAGAGCCTTCGATGCTCATGGCAAGCCTTTTTCTAAGTCGTGCAGGCCTCGCGATGAGCGCCTACGGCTTTTGGCGCTCATTGCGCACGCACAAGCCCGTGACATTTAAAATAGCGTTACCGACAAACTCGCAATTACGACAACTATTATATGTGATGTGAGTGTGTATATATATATATATATATATATATATATATTTATTTATATATATTTATATATATATGTATATATGTGTATATATATATATATATATATTTATATATTGTATACTTATATATAGTTATACTTTTTTTTAGTATCACACATTTCCCATTACATTGGTTCATGTCAAGTAAAGATTACTGGAATGAACAGTACCTATAAGTCAGACAAAGAAGAAGCAGAGCAGATCCAGTGCTAACATTTACAAACTCTAAGCCAGAGGCGGAGCTTCTGCCGGTGCAGCCAGTGAAAGCACCAAGGCCCTCTCCATTGAGGGGGCCAGGGCTGCCAGGTCCTTCTGCAGCCCTCCTGTGGCCCCACGGCCTTCACAGTCTTCTTGCGGTGGCTCTTGGCCCTCTTGTGTTCTTCACGGCCCTCCAGTGGACCTCTGCCAGCCCCTGTGGTCTACTCAGGCCTTTGTAGCCCCTTTCAGTCCTCTGTGGTCCCTCTTGTCTCCATGTGGCCACCCTTGTCTCACTGTGGCCCCCCTAGGCCCCTGTGTCCCCCACGTCCCTCTGCCAGCCCCTGTGGCCCCCTCAGCCCCTTTTAGCCCCTTTCAGCCCTCTGCAGACCCCTGTGGTCCCCCTTGGCTTACTGTGGCCCCTGGGGCCCTCTGCCAGCCCCTCCTAGCCACCAGTGGCCCACTGGCCCCCTGTGGCCCCTGTGGACCTTTGCACCAGTGGCCCCCTGCCATCTGGCCTGTCGTGGCCCCTACTCACCCTAGGAAGTGGAGTACAGCATCGGGCGGGTACAGGTAAGGCAGTGATTATATAGATGTCTATATGTAAGATTATATAAGATTATATATATACATGAATATTTATACATATGTACTGTGTGAGTTGATGTTGAAAAGGTTCTTTTGGGGGGGGGGGCAAATTTTCTTTGTGCACCGGGGCCCCCCATGCTCTAAGCGATAGAGATAAGAGAATTATATTAATATATCTGTTCCTTGTATGCATATATAAATTAATTAATTGCATTTAAACATTATTGATCTTACACTGATTTCAACTAACTCCAACAAATTTGGGACTAATTAACAGTGAATCTTGGGTACACAAATTGGTAGATATACTTTTTCTTATTACGATTTCTTTAAAAAATATCATAGATTTTTGTAAAATAACAGTTTTACTCTGTTGAATCACTACTGGAATTAATTATGTTCCATGGCCTGGCAGGAAACCAAAGAATGAGAACTATGTCTGATGACTTTGTAAGGAATATGAGATACTCTAACTCTGCAGACACTAAACTATTACAAGAACCTAAAGGAAGTAATTTAAGGTTGCAGTGAAAGTAGCCAATAATGAAATAGTATTTACCTTGTTATAAGGATTTCTTATATTTATTGGTGAATCTTTACCCAGGTGTCGCATGTAAGTAATAGGTGATCCTTTTTTTCCCCGTGGATTGGAAATTATCAGCCTTATTAAATTGCGATTCGGCAAATTTAAAAGGGCTCTATTTAAAAACACATAGCATATTTTATTTACAGAAGTTTTTAGTTAGTGAAGACCTTGCTTTTGGATAGAAGTTCACTAACTAAAAACTTCTGTAAAAAAAAAAATATGCTGTGTGCTTAAATAGAGCCCTTTTAAATTTGCTGAATCACAATTTAATAATGCTGTATATGTACAGATAATTTTATATGGTGTACAATTTAGTACCATGAATGTTAATATAAATATGGCTACCAAACAGGTGAACTATTATTACTATTATATAAGGAGTGTATGATATGGAAGATTCATGTTAACTCTTGGTTGCATCACATTGTATGTTTTTAATAGTATCTGTTATACTGGTCCATTAGACATGAAAAATGCTAAATAATTCCCCAATTAATGATTTTGTTGTCTCTATATTATTCTGTATATTATTGCTTGTACTTGTTTATTGCCATTCATCTCTCATCTATGGAGTGGGATTCTAGTTACTGAGTCCAGGATGGGTAGAGATACACTATCTTATTCAAATGTACAACAACTTGACAGTCAGACATGATTGAAAGTTGGTTTCAATGACTGGGGCACCAAGGTTGAAATAATATAAGAGTTATTTAAAAAAAAAAGAAGAGTTAAAATCAACTTCACAAACCAATACAAAAAAGTATATCTAGTTACACAATACTTTGCTGTTTCAATTACACTTCAACTATGAGCCTAACTAGTCCTGTTTCAGAAACAGATGCAGCAATTCATCATCAAGCAGTTCCTGGTTCAGTCCAAAATGTTTCCAAGGTGGATTTGAGAAAATACCATTTGTACCACAAAATGCCCATTAAGATGCATTGAGTTGATATACAGTGCCGTGCAAAAGTATTCACACCTCTTGATTTTTTACCTATTTTGTTACATTACAGCCTTAAATTCAATGTTTTGTTAATCTGAATTTTATGTGATGGATCAGAACACAATAGTCTAAGTTGGTGAAGTGAAATGACAAAAATATATACATAATAAAAAATCTGTGTCAGACTTAAAGATTGCTGTTCACAAGCACAAATAATCCAACTTGAAGGAGCTGGAGACGTTTTGCAAGGAGGAATGGGCAAAAATCCCAGTGGTAAGATGTGGCAAGCTCATAGAGACTTATCCAAAGCGACTTGGAGCTGTGATTGCCACAAAAGGTTGCTCTACAAAGTATTGACTTTAGGGGGGTTAATAGTTATGCACATTTACTTTTTCTGTTATTTTGTCCTATTTGTTGTTGGCTTCACAATAAAAAAAAACATCTTCAACATTGTGGACATGTTCTGTTAATTAAATGAAGCAAATCCCCAAACAATCCATGTTAATTCCAGGCTGTGAGGCGACAAAACACGGAAAATGCCAAGTTGGGGGGGTGGGGATACTTTTGCAAGGCACTGTATTAGATGGATGTTATGGACAGTTAATCATTAGTCTAATATCACACGTCTCCATTCTGTTCTCTATGCTTTACATAGTCAGATCAAAAAGTAAGGGGTGAATACTTTTGCAAGGCACTGTAAATATGGTGCCATAGATGAATGCATCACTGCTGCTGACTTCAGTCAAATGTATATGACCTCCATAAGGTAAGACTTGTGGTGTTAGGGTGGGAAGAAATGTGGGAGAACAATGGAAGAGGAAGAGAGCAATGAGAAGAGACATGCTTCAATTCATTATTAAGATCTCTCTTGAAAAAAGGAAATTTCATTACCAAGCTTCCATAGCTTCATCTTGGGAAATACCAAACTAATGTAAAGTAAAAATCTTCACTGGTAAATTAACATTGCAATTATTGCTAATGGTACAGTGATTACAAATACATTTCCTTTTGCACATAGCCTCAAACCAACTGCTGCTATAAAATAATTATTTTCTATTTAAAATTCAGAGTACCTTTTTTCTTAGTATTATCGTGGTATGTTAGGATATATTCCATTTACAATAACACTGAAAACCAGTGCTTACACTTAGGTCTAATGCTATTGTAAATAATGGATCAATTAATAATAATCTCAACTTGAAAATAATTATCTATTTTATGTATTGCATTAATGTTCAGTTAGTGTATATCCCTACCTTTAGCTGCCAGTTTAACGTTGTTAAATATTTTTTTCTGATTGATTAATGTTAGAAACAGACTGGAGAAGGATGAAGGAACCACATCTTACAGGAACTTCAAGAAGAATGTAATGCCAAACTACATCAGCTAGAATCAAAGGGTACTGACAGTGGACAGTTCCAGCATATAAAAAGATGGATGCACAAAGAGTGATCAAACTAAAGCACATTCAATAGGGGGCAAAACAGGCTCATATTATGAGCACAGTGCAAACAAGATTGACTGTGGCCAATTGGTGATTGTCCTAATGGATGAATAAGTTCCATCGTCCACCTGTATGACTATTGTTTCCCCAATCTCAAATACTTGGTGGTTAGCAGAGCTCCAATATAGCCAGTTCTTTTGTTTCACTGAATTACATGCTGATAGTGGATATTCATGTTGATACAGATCTGAGAAGCAAGGCCCCCATTTAATTCTAATTCCATGCGGGTTAGAAATTTGACACAGTTACAGGTGTATTTCATTGACTCAAGCCTGCAAGTACAAACCATGAACCCGTATGTAGCATTTCAGGGTATGATTATTATCAATTAAGCAAGCCTGTAAGTTACAGAGCTAATATTAAATGAGACCATCATCATGACATCAGTAAAACATGGGGCCTCATTCAATTCGGGGCTCGCAACTCCATCACAGACAGCCGATTGTCTATGATTGAGTTTCATGCCCAAGTAGCTCTACTCTTCCGATGCTATTCTATTATGAGGGCCCGCCAGTTATGGCCCGATCCCAAAAATCAGAAACCATGCCGTTGAAAGTAGCAGTTCCGGGCTTCTACATCAAGCTTGTAACGCCCGCAATCGAAACAGCCAATGGAAACAGAGATCGTCAATATAATGTAACTTTTATGGGCTCCATTAAGGGCTATGTAATTGTGATTTGGACAATTGAATTAGGGCCTAAGAGTCCATGTTCTTAAAATTGAATAAAAAACAAATCTTACTTCACTCTCTCAGGGTGTTCATTGGATGGAGTCACTTTTTCTAGACAGGTACAGTCTTATACAGTATGAAAACAAGAAAATATGGCCTGGCAGGACAGCGATGTTCAGTAGGTCTGTCCATTGATGTGGTTATATACTTACCCAGTGCAGATTATGGTATATGCAAGCCTAGTCTGGTAGGCCTGTTGGTTACCACACTTTTGAGAAAGAGTCTGTAATCCTGAAATCATATTCCAATGTCACTTAATTGAAAGACAACCTTACGTTAGTGAGTGGGGTGGGGGTGGAAAGTAAACCAGTTTCACAAAGGTATCCACCATTTTACTGCATCCTCAGCTGTGAGATGTTGTAGTCTATATCTTTCCTCCTAACAGGCAGCTCATTTTCTGAAGGCCTTATTCTTGAAATGGAATTCCTCTGTCTGAAAAAACCTACTGAAAACAAACTATATATTATTTCTAAAATGTTTAGAGATTAACTCCAGATGCATATCCACCATATATTAAGCTATTTTGTGATAGAAAAAACATACTATCATGATCAAGCTCTCAGAAAATAATGTAATAAAACCAAAATGGTTTCTTGCAGTCTTAAAAAAAAAATACAAAAAATTCTTATTCCCCCCCCCAATTTTTTTGTATTGATGGCAAACACAGCTGCAAATCTTGTTAGTTAGTTAATATTGTACAAACAAGTACTTTTAAGTGGTCCTTAAACTGCAGGAGTGCACTCTGACTGGTGAGGTCATCCATGGGAGGAACACTCTTTTCAGTGGATGAAAGTAGAAAGAAAAGCGCGTAATCACAAACGTCTTAAATTTTATGGTGACTTGTAAAATATACCCTCATTAAAAATAAATGAAAAAACATGATGTAATATAAATATGCATGCATATATTATAGGATGTGTTTACAATAACATAAGTAGTGTATCACTTACTATAATACTACATATATAACTATATGCATTTATATTAGCACATACTGAGTAAATGTATTGCATGATTAATGTTAAATGTTGAGGTTGAAATTACAGTATGTAGTAAAACATTTCCAAATAGTGGAATGGCAGACAGAATGTTAGTTATGTATTTCTTTAACCAACAAAAAAGTATTTGTACTTTATGAGATCGTCAAAGGACAATAAAGAGTGAGATAGATAAACAATAAGACTGAAGGCGTAGCAGGCCAGAATACGGACAATATCTCGTCAATCAGTATACAATGTTAACATAACAGAAGTGTCCACCACCCATTTATAGTACAGTATATCTTTAAGTATATAAAACATAAATAGAATGAAAAATTAAAAACTGTACTCTCATGTATGTCAACCTCAATCAAATATGAGGTATGAGCTCAGTATGTATGGATATAATTCCCAAGGAGACTTCCAGGAGGCCTTGGTTCAGAGTTTCTACACTTATTAGGAGTTACTTTTATAGTCCCAAGAAGGAATTATTTCACTTGCAGTTTGTTTGTGATGCAAGTCCTTTTCTTTCCTCCTATTTCCTATTTTCCATCCCTATAGCGTGCTGTAGTGTCTCCTGTTCTGTGTCCCAGTGGGATTGTATGAGACGCATTTCGTGGTCCTCTCAAACCTCTTTTAAAAGGCCATGCTGTATCACCACCAGGCTCTTTAAATAGACTATGAGTCTCATTCAATTGAGCAATTGTAAGTTACTGGAGCCTGTAATGGAGCCCGTAAGCTAATTTGCTTTTCAATTGACGTTTTTTTGCGAGCCAAAAATGATTTATATGTTACCCGCTTGAAATCCTTGATGTTGTCAAACCCGGATCTTACAGCCTTTGATCTTTCACGTATGCAAGAGTTCCGATCGCTAAAATCGCAAATTGCTATTCAATTGCAAAAAAATCCCTCAAGACCGCACCGCAGTCAAGCCTGCAAATGGCAAATGGCAGCCCAAAGCTTCCGGGTTCCAAATAGGACCCGCAAAGGGTTTACAGACTAGTTTGGAATTACACACACAACAACTCCCAACTATAAAATAGTTTAAAATAAAATATATATATATTTTTTTCTCATATGTTGTAATGGTCATGCATATGTCAATATGCCAATATGAGAAGTCATGCTGCACGATGCTGAGAGCTATTAAAAACACACTACCTCATTAAATTGCAACAAATAGTGGCCAAATTACACCACCACATGGCATATATCAAGTACCATGGGAAAATTTGACATTTCGTTGTTCAGTCCCTCTGTTGTGTCCGACTCTCTGTGACCCTATGGACTGCAGCACATTCAGCTATGTCTCTGCCTGTGCTTTTCCACAAGGTTTGCATGCCAAAGATACTGGAGTGGGTTGCCAGTTCCTCATCTGCTACTGTGATTTGGTTGTGTAGAGGCACGTGGAGCAACAGCCAACTCACATCCATCAGGGATAATCTGCGCTACGCCCATCCTGGAAAGTCCTATGTCATTGCTGGTGGCCATGTGCCAAAATGTATACCCATTATCATTTGGTGACATCCCATTAAGTGTTTTGCTATCAATCAATTCATAGTACTGTATATACTCGAGTATAAGCTGAGTTTTTCAGCCTCGTCGGGCTAAAAAGGGCCCCTTCTGCTTATACTCGAGTTACTCTCCCTAGTGTCTCTCTAACCCCCCCCCCCCCCCCCGTGTCTCTCTAACCCTCCCCGTGTCTCTCTAACCGGCACCCGGTATATGCTAATGACGCTGCGCGCCGGGGTCAAGACGGAGCAGAGGCCGGAGAAGAAGCAGGTAAGTGAGGGGGAGGTATTTAGAGGGGAGAAAGTGAGGAGGGGGTTGAGGATGGGGGTTTGAGGAGGGGGTTGATGAGGAGGAGGGAGGTTGAGGTTGAGGGGGGGTGAGGAGGGGGTTGATGAGGAAGAGGGAGGTTGAGGATGAGGGGGGGTGAGGAGGGGGTTGATGAGGAGGAGGGAGGTTGAGGTTGAGGGGGGGTGAGGAGGGGGTTGATGAGGAGGAGGGAGGAGGGGGATGAGGATGGGGGGGTTGAGGATGAGGATGGGGGGTTGAGGAGGGGGTTGATGAGGAGGAGGGAGGTTGAGGTTCTGGGGGGGTGAGAAGGGGGTTGATGAGGAGGAGGGAGGTTGAGGGGGGGTGAGGAGGGGGTTGATGAGGAGGAGGGGGGGTTGAGGTTGAGGGGGGGTGAGGAGGGGGTTGATGAGGAGGAGGGAGGAGGGGGATGAGGATGGGGGGGTTGAGGATGAGGATGGGGGGTTGGGGAGGGGGGTTGAGGAGGGGGGTTGAGGATGGGGGGTTGAGGAGGGGGTTGATGAGGAGGAGGGAGGTTGAGATTGAGAAGGGGGATTGAGGTTGAGGGGGTTGAGGAGGGGGATGAGGATGGGGGGTTGAGGATGGGGGGTTGAGGATGGGGGTTGGGGAGGGGGTTGATGTTGAGGAAGGGGGTTGAGGGGGGTGAGGAGGGGGTTGAGGATGGGGGGGTTGAGGATGAGGATGGGGGGTTGAGGATGAGGATGGGGAATTGAGGGGGGAGGATGAGGATGGGGGTTTGAGGGGGGAGGATGAGGATGGGGGGGTTGTGGAGTGAGGTTGAGGGGGGGTTGAGGATGAGGAGGGAGGTTGAGGAGGGGGTTGAGGATGAGGAGGGAGGTTGAGGATGAGGAGGGAGGTTGAGGTTGAGGAGGGAGTTGAGGATGGGGGGTTGAGGATGAGGGAGTTGAGGATGAGGCGGGAGGTTGAGGATGAGGAGGGAGGTTGAGGATGAGGAGTGGGGTTGAGGAGGGAGGTTGAGAATGAGGAGGGGGGTTGAGGAGGGTGATAAGGGAGGGGAGAAGAAACACAGGGAAGGGCGAGGAGAGAAGAGACACGGGAGAGAGAGGGGGGACACAGGGGGCAGCACATTTCCCACACTCGAGTCACTCATTTTACCCAGTATTTTGTGGTAAAATAGGTGCCTCGGCTTATACTCGGGTCGGCTTATACTCGAGTATATACGGTATGTCAAATTGTTATCAGGCCTTCAGCGGAATGTTGATACTCCACAGTATCACAAATTGGACTTTGCATGTGTAGTAACCCTTTTTTTATATATGATATATATGATTATATGATATCTTATGATATCATTATTATTATTATTATTATTATTATTGTTATTAACCTATTGCATGTTAACTATGGCTCATTAGTTTACAGATATAGGAATGTGACACAAATGGGATGTATGTGGATATTCCAAAATCCCAAACATTGAAAACACACTGACATGGTGATAATGGTATAGCAAAGCTTTATTTCATACACAGAGCACAATCAGAAATGGACAAGACTGTGCATTAATATCATGGGTGTGGTGTGGGTGGATCCTGGGAGGGCAAGAGGCTTGTGTTTGGGAAATGGGGTAATGTCATAGTCTAAATTAAGCATGATGCATTGCACCTACCAGGGTCACATGTGGTCACTAAACCACTGCAACCAGAAGCTGGTGAAAAAAGGATCATCAGAAATCACTCCATTTAATTGAAGAAACCAGTCATGTGCATAGCACTTACAACTTGTCTATATCTGCTCAATTAAACAGATAAACATAATCTATTCCATACACTGTGTGTTTTCAGATATTAAGAAATAATCAGTAATTGATGAGCAGAATCTGTGACACAGAAAGAGGAGGTTAAGGAACATGCCTTCATGGTCGTGAGATTGGGCTCTTAAGACCTACAGAGACAAGAATAATATATCAATCAGAACACTATTTGGATTGACTTCAACATCTCATCTCAATGGCAATCCACACTGAACATCAATTGCAGAAATATTCAACATAACCATATGTGTACACACTCTGTAGCCAGCCAATAGTATGTCAACATTAATACAAAATAATATTAATTGAGGAGTGTGGATGAGGAGGACTTAGGTCAGTGGTTCTCAATCCTCTCCTCAGAAGCCATCAGGAAGGCCATGTTTTTTGTGAAATTCAGGAACCAAAAGTTAGGCAACTAGCATTCAACAGGTGGTGGAGCCTTGAATTGCTTCACATGTGTATTCACACCGTGTTTCACCTAAATCATGGTCTGTCTGGTGGGTTGTGGGGAGAGATTTGACAACCACTGACCTAGAGGACATTCTCACCTACTTCCTCTTTCTGAGCACTGGGCCCCTACCTTCCATGCCTGTGTGCTTCCTCCCTCTACTACAGCCAGGAGGTGTTGGATTGAGGGGTGCATCCAACTGGGGTGGCTGTAAAGCAGAGGTAAGGAGTGAGATGAGGAGGCGACAGGCTCTGGTTGCGGTGGTGGTGGAGCCTGTGGAACCAAAGGCTGGAGAGTGTTGACGTGGACTTCTGCCAACTGCACTAACCTTGCCATGTGATTTTTCTGGGCTTGTCTGTCTCTATGAGCCATTTGCTCATACCTCTCCACCCATCAATTATGCCTCTTCATCTCCCCCAATATTGTTCTGCCTTTCAAGCTGAGCTGTCAGCTGTTGCATTACTCCATAGTCATGCTCATCATCCATGCGAATGTGCCGCAAAATGTTCCTCCAGGTCTGTCACAAGACAAAGTTGGACTGTGGATGTGCTTTGGTGAGACCAGAGGTGTTGCCCATGGTGATGGTGTCGCAATTGGCGATGGTGTTGCCCATAGGGATATTGTTGCAATTGGCAATGGTGTTGCCCATAGTGATGGTGTTGGCCCTGTCTACTGGGACAACATCTGCTGGGACAACAACTGCTGGGACAACCACTGATGTGGCATCATTTGTTGGAACAACAAAATCTGTAGCATCATCTTTTGGGACATCATCTGTTGTGGCCCAGTCTGTTGGGGCCTAGACAGGAGTGAAAGAGCATTGGGGTCCAGCCAGCGCATCTAATGCATATGACCAGGTGGCAGTGGTGGGCCTGTTGAGAGTGGTCCCCCGGACCTCGACATCCCTGCGGGTGGTTACTGGCTCAATGACATGTCTCTTGATTGAAAGGGCTGGTAACATGATGCGTTTGAGGGCCCGGGGCTGATCACCACAATGGCCTTGCTGCTGATGGGCCAGCGTCCTATGATTGTCCCCGGGCCCTCGGCTTTCCTCCACCCCGACCTGCGTTGGTGATTGTGGATCCTCCTCCGTTGGAGCCACCCTCTGGGTCTCTGTGGCTGGGGTACACCTCCTCGGTACTGAAATGAGAGGACAATAGTATTTGAGTATTGATTCTCTGAACAATTGTTTGCTGTGTGTCTCCATATACCTGACATCGTGGTCACTTGCAATTGGCTGTGGTGATTGTTTTATGCAGATAAACATTGAGCTGTATCATGAGCATTGTGGATCATGGATCATATCAATATATGTAATGCAAGTGCGATTTGACATCTGCAGTTCATTAGGACACATGCTCATCTGAATCTGCTGTGCAGTGTGTGAGACTGACCAATCTGCGACCAATTCTCAGCAACATGCCTCTGAGACATGGTCCAGGTTAAGCTAGTACATGACATGAGAAAAGAAAGCAACAGAACAATTATAATACTATCCGCAAACCCTTACAGCAAATTATCTGCTCTAAAGACATAGACGTAGTAGATTAAAATTGTCAACTTTATTAATACATAATCAAAATTGAAAATAAGATGAAAAAACGTCAATTAAAATAAGTAAGAATTTAACTGTCCCAACTATTATCACAGATGCCTTTGAAAATTATAACTTAACATGTCATCTATAATCGCTTTGTATAGTAATGAATCCCTTTAAACAATAATAATCACCACAAAATTGCAAATATGAGGCCTCAGGAGGAAGCTGTACGAGAAACGCGCACTTCAGGTCCTGGAAAGCAGAGACTGTCCCCTCTCTATGACATAGGACGCCGAAGAGAATGTGCCGATACTACTGAGTTATGTATTGAATCTATCTAACTTTAATTATAATCGCTTTTGACACTGTATGTTATTAGAGAAAGTGCCAATATCATTGATCCATGTATTGAATCTATTTAATTTTATTGTCAATCTTTTAGGATTTATTGCATATGTTATGTAATACCTCTAGATTAATATCACCAGTATTTAATCTAATTTGGCTACAGCCCAATATCAAGATATCAATATATTAATATCATTGGCACTGTGCACCTTTTTTCAGTATTTTTGTCACTATATGATATGAATTATTTCAAATACATTATTATCTGCAACTTGCACTTTTTTTCTATTATCACTAAAGTTACCATTATAGGACGGGTATATATTCAATTGTACTTTTTTCAATATTCTGGAGATTTCTCTTTATTCTATTTTGATATTTTTTATGTGGTATTAATATTGTCTAATATGATATATTATAATTATATGACATGAATTGAAACAAATCCTATTTGCACTGTGTATCTAGATATAATATCATATCATGGCACTTCTGTACTTAGAGTAGTCTTAGAGTTATAATAACTCGGTAATATATTGGATATAATTATAGGTTTCAAGCAATAGGATTTTGAAATGAAACAGCTCTAATGGTGCAGTTTAACATGGGGAAGATAGGAATAGGGAAACTCTCTGTCTCTTTCTCTCTCTCTCTCTCTATATATATATATATATATCTATCTATCTCTCACGTGCTCTCTCTATCTCTATCTCTCAGTCACCCTCACTCACTCTCTCTAGCACTCTCTAGCTCTCTCTCTCTCTCTAGCAATCTCTTTCTCAGTCTATCTCTCTCTCTCAGTCTATCTCTCTCTCAGTCTCTGTCCCACTTGCTGTCTCTCTCTCTCTGTCTCTCTCTATCTATATCTCTCTCAAAAACCCACCAACGCCTAGACCTGTGTGTCTCAGCTACAGCACAGTCAAGGACTTCGGTTTTCGCTGCCTTTTAAACCCATTTCCGCAACGTTGATTGGCGATTCCTATTGGTTAATTGACCTGTTTCGGACCGCAAATTAGGGGCTTGCTTGATTTTGGCGCGCTTCATTAGATCGGATACTCGGAAGCGTTACATGTGAAACCAGGGTTTATAGGCTTGAGGCCTTGTCCTGTAACTTGCTCCCTTGCTTAATTGAATAGCACCAGAATTGTAGACGACATATGGCCTGTATACTGCAAGATGCGGCCTTCGAATTGAATGAGGCTCCAGGTGTGTATTTGTTATTTATAATAAAGTTAAATAATTTTGAATGCTTAGAAAAAAGAAAGAAGATGGAAACTTCTAGACAATTCCATGCATAATCCTGAGTGTTCTTCCTTTTTGAATGCTTGCAAAAAAGAAGACAAGTATAAAATGTTTAGGGCTAGGAAAACACTCCTTGGTGCGAGCCAGTTAGTTACATGTATTTTTCTTACAGGAGCCCTAACTCTGTAACTTTTTAAAGCGACCGGACTTGTTCCTTCCATCATGGAATGGAGGTCTTTGCTAACTTTTGAATGCTGTATTTACCCAGCAAGATTAGACCCAAGACATTATCTTCCTTTCTGGCTACAATGTAGTAGTGGCTATCACATTAATATGTCAGGACTTTTTTAAGCAGTTTGGAGCAGAGTGGATGGCTTTGTAGTGTCTTTACCTCTTATTATAAAGTTTTTGAATATTACACATATAGCACTATCCATTATCACATCTGAGGCAATGCACCCCTCTGTATTACATAATTTATAAGCTGACTTTTGCTTAAAGAGAAACAGAAAATGTTCCATGTATGGTATAACTGAACTATAGATAGCAGCAAGTACTTTATCAATTGAATATTGCACATGCTCAGATTAATTATAGTAAATAGTTGAAGGCTGAGGATAATGGCACCTATTCAATTTGCAACAAAATTATTTAATTGATCAAGCCCGCAGCTACCTGGCCAAAAGCCTAAACAGTAAACCATGTACCCATAAGTAGCATTTCAGAGCATGATCAGGATCAATTAAGCAAGGCCATAACTACGATTTAGAAACAGCCAATAGTAAATGACACCGTCATCATGGCATCTGTAAAACATGGAGGTTTAACGTCAATAAATTAGCGCTTGGAAGTCTGATATGTGATCGGACTCGCAATCCAGCAATGTATAAAATACTAAAATGAATGAAGAAAATGTTATAGTCCATGTGGGTGGCATGCTATGTATTAATTCCTTGATTACCGAGATCGATATAACACGGAAAATAATTGTAAAACAAAAAAAAAATTGGATTTCAGATTTGTGAGCTTAAGACTGTTGTGCAATTAATTATAATGTCTTTCATCGCTTTCCCCATCTTTTAAAGTGCAGTATTGATTATTTATTTGCATTTACAGTGCTCCGATCAGGAATTTAACCCCCTTGCGAGTCCTATCTGATACTTGTAGGATTTTCTTCTACATTTGCCATTTACGGGTGTGATAACAATTGTGGGCTTGAGGAGTTGTAGTAATTGAATAGTGATTTGCAATTGTAACATTTACGAGCTTGAAAGATGAAAGGCTTAGATGGGTTGGAGTTACAATTTTGACAACTGCAGTGATTTTCAGCATGTAACCCGCAAATCGTTTGCGGGTAGATAAAAGACGCCAATTGAATAGCAAATGAGTTTACGTGCTATATTCCGGGCTTCAGTAACTAACAATTGCTCAATGAAATAGGAGCCCATGCCTACTATTTAAATTGACACATAATGACCATGCATAATCTAATGCTATGATAAGAAATGATGAGGCTATAATTCAAAGATAAGAAGCCACTCTTGATGGCAGAAAGAACCATAAACTTCACTGTGTTACTATAATAAAACAGGTTTTCATTTAAATAACGTTCAATTACATAAAGTACTAGTTATTGCCTGTAGTTTCAAATTATGCAATATTTGGAATATTTAGTGACCCTTTAACCCTTGCTTAAGAGCCCACTATATCTTTTTAAAACTAACATCTGCAGTTATGTAGTCCATAAGCAAAAAATAGCTTTTAGATAAAGTGTTAATTTGTGTTGTATTTTTGATTATTTCCATCCTGGACTTTTACTACTCTCATAGCTGTCTGGAATGAGGATAGTTGCTTCAACTGGCACCTAACTCTTTTGTTAAGTGGCTATTCAAAATGGCAGCCGTTTAATTGAACTCAATGAGGATTTAATCAATATCCAAGGGCACTTTAGGCAAATTAATTCCGTAATGTCCAACTGAATTCAATCTGAATAAAGGACTGTTTATATTTTAAAATTATAAAACTATTTTTGGCCATTATCAGGTGAAGTTATGCAAAATATAAAAATAACATTCCCATGGTCATTTTACTGGTATTCAACCATATTTGTTAATAATTCATATTATTTTAGGTCTGATGGACTATATAATTATTTAATTATATTAGTTAATTATTTATGTTATCTTGAGTTTACAGGATTTGTTATGTACTATCTTTTATAGAATAAAATGTATTATCTTCATAGAATCTTCAGAACTCAGCCAAAATACTGAATACAGAAATTGCATTTCTGCATCATTTAAATGTTCAGGATATTTAACACCTCTGTCTAAATTATTTTTTCCTAATTTAATGAGGCTCCATAAACTGCATCAAGGGAGTAAAGAAATACAGTCTCAAATCGCATATTCAATGCAAAAATATAATTAAAAAAATATTAGTAATAAGGACTAAATTAAAAACAATGCCATAAATCATAGGGAGTTATTCCAGAGCTCAACACAGTTTAAATACTTTCATAGTGTAATAGCAATAACTTCAGTCTTGAAATTCCTCCCTGACTGTTTCATGGGTTTGTTTGATGGAGGTGCTCAGATTTTGAAAATTCCTGAAGAGTAGCCAAAAAATGTTAATGAATATGACCTCATTATGGCAACTATTTGCATTGCTTAAAGAGAAAATCATACTTAGGTACTTACAAACGAAACGGTAGTCCACAGCATGTGATTACCTATGTGTTAAAGGACCACTGCAGTACTCATACTGTATCATTTTATTTGTTAATTTACTGAAATAACTGGATTGCAGTAAAATCAGTATTTGAACAGAATTAACTTTCTTAAGGACTAGTCATACAGGCTTAATCAGATACGCTTCTCTCCAGCATCTATCAGGTGCACAGAACGTGAGAGGGGATCCACCAGCAGACTGTTCTGATGGAAGTCTTTGGGCCATATTCTGTTAGCTACTTCCAAATGCCTTGAACTCATAAATTTGGCTTTGGGCGTTTTTTTTTAATTATAAATGTTTATATGCATTCTATTGACTTATGAATTCAGTAATACCAATATTTGCTGAATATGTAGCAATATTAAGAGTGATTTTATGTGTGTATAAATTTACGAATTTGGCAATTGAATCGGGCCCTTTATCTGCCTCCTTCCCTACTGTGGCAACTCTAGGCAGACCTAATTTGCCACCTGGACAAATCCCCTCCTACCTTCTGTGCACCTAATTTGGGATGAAAAGAAGAATATCAGCTACATCTGAAACATTAAAATGATTTGCAATGGACTCTTCTCAAGAATCTCACTGGATAATTCTCAATTTGCTTTTAGAAAGTAAATAAAAAATAAATACCGATGGATGATGAGAGAGAAGTTAACCATAATTAATAATGAATTATCATTTATTGTAAAACGATTGTAAAACGATGCACATTTACACATAGGTGAGGTATAGAGCCAACATTGAATCTATAATGTATAGTCCAGGGAATTATAAAGCTGTACCTGCCCTCGTTGGAGAGAGATATTCCTCGTCAACCACCAAGAGCATATGTTTGTGTTCCAGAAACTACAAGCAAATATCAACAGACTAGTCAGCTCCGTGGAAAGGTCAAGACAAATTTCACAGCTGCTTCTTCACTGGTATGAACAAATGCAGATTTTAATATATTAAAGGACCACTGAAGTGTCATATTTATAGTTTGTTTTGTTGAAGAACTTGACTTGATAATGGACAACATGTTTTACACAGTTATAACAAATAGTTAAGCCTTTAATGTTTAACTATCGTATTCAATTTTGCTTTAATGATGGTGGACATTGGGTCCTTGTTTGTAATAGGATTAGAAACATGGGAGTATTTGGAGCAACTCTTGTTTCAGATAACATCTGTATTTACTTTCTGTTAAGAATGTCATCTTTAAATAGCCCTGTGACAATACAACTCAATGCCAGTAGGTCTTCATTGGATAACCATCGCCTCAAATTACAGACAGATCAGGGGCCTCATTCAAATGCGATTTGGCCAAAGGAATAGGGCTCTATATAAGCACAGAGCATATTTTATTTACAGATGTTTTTAGTTAGTGAAGCCCTTGCTTTTGGATAGAAGTTCACTAACTAAAAACATCTGTAAAAAATATGCTCTGTGCTTATATAGAACCCTATTCAGTTGGCCAAATCACATTTGAATGAGGCCCTAGCAGTCTAAGATGTAATCCCTCATGACACTATCAGTTCACCTAATCATAATATTTTCTCTAAGATGCTTTTGAGTTCCTCTCTAGCATACCTGTCAATGTTGCTATTTTACTACATATTTAATATTGTGAAACTGGTGAGAAGTGGAGAAATGGCTGCACAAACACTGGGAATACCTTCTAAATCACTTTACGCTTTAAATCAAGGATGTCCAACTCCAGTTCTCAAGGACCTGTATATCCAGATTTGCGGAGTAACTTGTACGTTAACCAATGGGTCAATCATTTGCTCAGTCACTTTGATTTATTTACCTTGCACAAGCCCTTGTACACTTGATCTTAATTAGGCTGAATATTTTTTTATGTAATAATAAACACTTTCATATAGTTGAAGACATGAAATGCAATATTAAATATTTTGACTTTCCTTGTCTAAAGAACTAAATCCCATATTCTAGTATGTTTTTTTTTTATTAACTACATTTGTTAACAGGCAATATTTGTTTGGAAAGTAACAGACTTTCATATATTGCCTATTTTATGTGGTTCAGCCTCGCCACTGAACCCCTTCATCTGTTTCAGTAACCTTCTTTTCAAGTGGGAGTGGTAATTAAAAATGTAAACGGAGGCAATTATCCCAGATACAAAACTGTAAAAACGGTTTACATTTCCACAGTCCACAATGCAGATAAGCAAAGAGATGCCAGCTGCCCAAATAATGAAGTCTAGTTCTTCAAAAGAGAATGATGCAAACATGGGTGTGGGAACTGGGGGGGACGAGGGGAACAAATCCCCCACAGACTTTTCTATGTGTGTGTTTATCCAATGGGTTTCAGTAGCTGGTGCTGTGACCAGTGCCTCTCCCAGAGGTTGTATCCACCCATTCTCATGAACAAAGGAGGCTGAGCAGAGCCATTAGTCACAGTTACAAAGAGATTACTGATAAAAAAAAACTAATTTGTGCAGTATGTTAGAAAGTAACAGCATTTGCAGGAGCAACTATGAATCCAAATGCCTAAAATAGTTTTCAGGGGAAATCTAAGTTGTAGCAGACTCTGCTAGTGTATATTGGCTGACATGCTTGTAATCCTTCCTATTTAGTTGATATGTTAGCTGGCGGTTACTTTTAGCTTTGGATGCAGAATTAATCTCTCCTTGGAACTACTGCAGATGTAATTATAATGAGATGGTGTAAAACTATTTACAGTAAAAAGGTTTTTTTAATTATTTAAAACATCTTTCGAATAACAAAGAATGTTTTCCTTAAAAATATTTTTTATATAATAAATAATTTCCCGATATGAGGTTGCATATGTTGTTTTCTGTGCTTATTGTGTATTTATTCTTTTTAGAGACTTGTATATTACATCACTATTGTTGCCAGATTTCTAAGGATATAACATACATCTAATGAGCTCATTGTGCATCTGATTATGCTGAAGTGCAGCCTTCCCCATTATATTCAGAAGAACATTACTGTTTTACTTTTGTTTTTGAAGCTGTCAGCTTAATTTGCACTCTTTCTAGGAAACTGCCTGAACTGCCTGCTAATATAGGAACAATTTTACGTGCATAATAAAATCAAAGTCCAACTTTGAAATGCAGTAAATGGAAACAAGTGTTCCAATAATTTGTTGGCATTAATTATGCTGGTACTTCTAAAATACTGCATGAATGCTTGTAAGCTCGGGAAACCTATAAAGTGTTATTTCAGAGGGGTTACAGAGAATACAAGAGCCTAGAAGTTGGACCTGCTTTCCAAATGCTAAAATGGTTCTCCATTCACTAACACAGAATTCACAGTGATTTTATTTTTAGTGTAGAGGGAGCGCAAGAGTGCAGTTATCATTTTCGAAATTAAGGTGTTATAGAATGTCCCTATTTATGTGGAATAAAAATATATGCTACAAAATACACAGCAGTGATTGGCACCTTTTTCGCTTAAGAGGGTTCAACTGTGCGTCAAACAATTAGCAAAATGGTAAAATTGCTATAGGAAAGGAAATCGGGCTCCAGAGGTCAAACCTGCAATTTCGGGAGCTTATACGCGACAGTTTAAGGAGCAATTCCATGGCTCCCGCAAGAAAACTCAAAAAAATGTACTGATTTATACACAGTTGATATTGCTACCTACTACATAACTTGAAAACAAAACACTAGTCCCAACCTTCTAACATTCATATATATCCAACTATCTGTACTTACCCCTTCCCAGGGCAGGGAAGGGCCAAAAATAAATAAAAGTCTATGTAAAGAGTAATGACCTGGGTCCCTCTCAAAACCAGGATGTGGCAATCAGGCCCTCCCTTTCCGCACCACCTTTTTTTGTGCTTTGTGGTGGGATATCCATTAATCCTTTCTTAACCTTACATACAATATACTCTGTGAAGGTCCTTATAGACTCCTTTGGGGCTTCTACCTATAAACTTTCAGGCCCTTATGCCCATGGCACTTTAAACTAACCACATACAACGGAGGGCCCTATGGACCCTCATGGTATACTAGCCTATAATCATGGTGTACTTATGGACCCCCATGGCACCTAAAATTAACCCCACACCATGGGGTCCTTCTGAATCCCCATTGTGGGATAACCTATAAACTAGGGGTCCTTATAGACTCCCATGGATCCTATTCTCTTCATTATATACATTATATTAGATACAAAAAAGAAAACAATAAAATTACTTTTATTAAAATAAAAATAGTTGCATAAAATAAAAACTATACTAAACCTGTAAGGGGAAGACCAATAAATATTAATATTAAAAAAAATTCTATTGTATTTTTTTTTATTGTATCTAGTTTAGTGTATGAGAGTAGTTTTAGGGACTATGGGGTTCTTAGAGACCCCTATGAGTATGATGGCATCCATGGGGGTCCATAAGGACCCCTATTTTATAGGCTAGCATATTATGAAGGGCCATGTGGACTCCCTTGGCAGGGATTGTTTTTAGATGCCATGGGATTCCATAATGGCCTCTATGGTATAAGTTAGCATACCATGAGGCTCCATAGAGGCCCCTAAAGCACTTAAAATGAACCCCATACCATCAGGATCTCCATGGTATGTGGTTATCTTTAGGTGCCATGGAGGTTGTGACGGGAAAAGGGATTACCCTCAAGTACAGATTCCTTTCCACACCTTATCAACTGGAGCAGACAGCAGATTTGTGTAGCTTTTCAGTAGAATAAACAGCCACAAACAGAGCATGGAAATCCCAGCATCCAGGAACGGAACATAATTATATGTCTTAACCAGAACATTTTCTTTAGCGAACAGGGTACAGCATAGTTACAGAGATAATACAATGGTGACTTTAGACATTAACAAAAAGTAATGGAACAGCCATGTTACATGTTAGCGTACAAAATAACTAAACACATTAACAAAAATTAAATAAACAGTGGTGACATTAAACACTATTACTTGGTAACATAATTAAAATCACTTGATCAGAAAGCCAAATTAACTTAATTACACAGCACAGTTGCAAAATAGGTGACTGGTTACTAGTTGGTTGTTTTCATCTCTCCACGAGAGGCCTCCAATGATAAACTGTCCAATTTGAAGCATTGTGTCAGGGACTTTAGATCTACTTTTGCAAAAAATAATTTGATTGCACCTCTATAGACCAGGTCACACGTTATACCTTAAATCACCACAAAACTGTATATACGCAATACAAATATCAGGGATGTTTATCATGAATATAACCACTATAGTAAGCTGCTAACCAGTGCAAAGAGAATACTTCACACAGTCTTGGCATAGACTGGCACAATGTGGTTCATGGCAGGGACCCCTATGGTTATAGGTAGAGACTCCATGAGGCTCCATATGTGATATATATAGGGACATGTGGGTTAAGTAGGGGTTAATGGGCCCCCACCACTAGGCACAAGGGCATGGGGAGAAAAGGGTGGCCCGGTAGGTCCCATAGGTGTTAGAGAGTCCCTGGCTATAGCCAGGCTCATATATGGGGCATTTAACTTAGAGAAAGTGGTTACTCGTGGCATTATTGTTCTCTGTAGGGGTTTAGCCGGTGCTGTGGAAAGTTCAATTTACATGTAGGATTTAGGTTCACTGCCAGTGGCAGCAGGACTTTTACTGGAAAATGTAGGATTAGGCAAGATTTCTTACAGGAGCCATGTAATCACACTTTCGGTAGAAACACACAAAGAACAAGGAACATATTACACATAGTGATCATTGGCCATGGGTTTAATTGTAATGGTTTACTACAGGCATAAGTAATAGCTCCGTTATGGTTTACATGCGATATTGATTTGTTAGATTTCCTATTATAGCCATGTAAACACGCATGTAATTAGTAATAGTAGTATAGATAATGATGAGAAGTGTTTCAGAGCACAACTAGGTATTATTTGCTGTTTTTTAGAGAGATATAATGGACTATGTATTGTTGAAGAAGCAAATGCTCTCCCACTCCAAGACATTCTGGGGTCTGTATTTGAATTATCTGAGGACCACCTGTAACCCCTGGGCAATCTGTTGCTTACCACTGGTATATAGCAATATAAAGCTCTCTGGTATTAAATTGGGTAGTTGTTTTATATTCATTATTAATGCCTTGTTCTTTAGTATATTTGTTTTGTATATTTCATATATAATAGACTGTTTACTAGTTTTTTAGTTTTGCACCTATTGAAAAGTTTACTCTAAAGGAAAGCCCAATTATTTAACTTGCCTTTAAGCAGTTTTACTATTAATATTTTATTTTTCAAATAATATTAAATACTTTTGAACAGCTAATATGGTAGAATCTTACAAAAAAAATGTATCACCCCCATTTTCAAAGTCGGATAAATTGCCACATTTGATATGTTTGCATAATGCCTACCCACCAAAACAGCTCACCTTTCAGGCCAAGGTTGGCAGTACTTGTGAAAAAGTGCAGTTTGTGAACTGTTTGCCTGCTGCTGTGGTTAAAAGTGTACTGTGACTGGACAAACGCCAAGGGGTCAAAACTGAGGAGTACCAAGTGCCATTAATATCAGAGGTGAACGTCGACTGCAAAATTGTGTGATGGCCAACCGACACAATACAGTTAAGAAAACAAACCAGGGGCTACCAGACATGTGTCTAAAGTGACAGTCCAGCGAACCTTGTTGCATATGGGGCTCTGAAACAAACTGCTGGTCACTGCACCCATGCTGGCACAGGTTCATCATCAGAATGGCTTTTGTGTATACAACAGTACTGAAATTGAGCCTCTTCTGATTAGTAAAGGGTTGCGTGCTCTGTTGAGTTACATTTTCTGACTGAATGGAAGTTGGAGTGTCAGGCCCGAAACCCACAAGAAAAATACTTTGCAACCATTGTTGAAAGAATACAAGCTGGTGGCGGCAGCGTTATGGTCTGGGAAATGTTTTCTTGACATTGCCTGTGTCCACTCATGCCTCTGGAAGGTATTCTCAACTAATTGGGTTATTAATCCATCACTGCAGATCAAATACACCCATACATGTTGACTGCCTTACCTTGGGCGGGTGGAATTTTCCAGCAGGACAATACAACATGTCATACAGTCAGAAAAGTCCAGAAATGGTTGGAGGAGCATGACAAAGAATTCCAAGTACTTCCCTGGCATCCAAATTCCCCGTCCTTGAATCCCATAGTCACTTGTGGGACTGACCACCTTGATCGTCATGTTTGCCGTATGGGTCCTCCACCACTCACTCTTCAGCAGCTTGATTTTTTTTGGAATGGCTCGAGATACCCTTGCCAATCTTTCAGCATCTTATTAACTCAAAAACACTCTGTCTAGCTGCTCTGTGCTGCGTAATGTGGTTATTCAGGATATTAGCTGGTGGTCATACTAATGTGACTGGACCGTGTACCATATTTGGATCCTCTGCTATGTTATTGTAAGGTATCTGGGTTAATAAAACACAGATTTGTTTTATTCCATAAATAATATGCATATAGAATTATTAAAAAATCTTATGTATCATACAAGGGGATGATTAAAACAACTTCCTATGAGATGGCTTATTTATAAAAAGGTAAAGTTTAGATAATAAAGTCAAAACGACGTCTTGGAAGCTACTACATCGTATCAGTCCCCCTGTGCACCCGTTTATATACATTACTTGTTTGTGCTACAATGTTAAAAAAGCTCTTATCAACAACTTTTGAAGAGCTGTAATGAGAAAATGAATGTGATTTTTGGTACTTCATAAGTTAATTGGTGCTTCAAGCTATGTCTCATTTGTTGCAAGAGCTGTCAGCTCACACCTTTCAGAGCAGACAGAACAACTCAGCATTTTCCTTCTTCTATCCAATCCAATGCAATTTGACACAGCAGTAGATACAAGTAGCTAAATATACGGTTGTACCAATCTTCAGATTTTGCTTATATTTTGAGGGCCCTATTCAATTAGAAGCTTGCAAATGCCTCAAACCTGTAAATTTGGCATTTGGTGTTTTTTCTCTAAATGTTTAGATGCATGCTACTGACCTCAGCTCACAATTTACCTCCTTAAGCCTAAACTTGTAAACCCTGCCTTTTTAAGTCAGATTTCAGGGTGTGTGATCATATGTCAAGCACTCTAGCCATCTATAAAATGCATTAAATGTTGGTTTCATGATATGTATTACCCTCTTGACTCTCTGAATCGATATTACTCAGAAATAACATTTATAAATAACATTTTTCATTTGCACATTTGTGGGTTTGAGAATGTTCTGCAATTAAAACGTATTTCCATGCCCCCATGCTTTCAAAGTACAGTAGTGTGTGTTTAGTTGCTGCTACAGGTTGTGTAGGAGCCAAAATAATTCTGGGGGGGGATACAGCTCACTTGATACACAGAACACTTAACAGCTTCTGTACATATACATATAAACAATGACAAATCTGGGGGGGGGGGGGGGGGGTTGTCCCTGTCATCTCCCCCAGTTCCTACACCCTTGGATACAGCTCTAATAGGTGTTTGAAAAAGCCCTTGCAAGTCCTCCTGAGTACTCGTAATATTTTTGACAGAAATGTGATACTTTTTTTTATAGAATATCGATTTTGTGTATCTTTAATTATTTAGAGCTTGTAATATTTGCGCGGTGCTAAAACCAATGGAGATCTAAGGCCGAATTTGCATCTTTGGCTGCTGGCCCGTAGTGATTGTGGGCGGGTAACTTATAATTGAATTGCGAATAGCTAATGTTATATGTGCCAATATTAAGAGAAGTTTTAAGTGTGTATACATTTATGAATTGTGCAATAGAATAGGGCCCTTTGTCTTTACTTGTTAAAGTATCATAAAAAATATTTTATCTAAAATATGTTTAAATGCACAGGCCATGATAGATATTTTTTACATTTAAAAATTATGTTAAATTATTAAGCAGATGTATTTTACATGTTGAAAGAAAAGTTTAAAAATCATATTTAGACTAGCGACTTGCCTGTGTCTCTTCCCTCCCTCTCCCTCCCCTGTGTCTCTCCCCTCTCTTCTCCCCTCTTCCTACCCTGTGTTTCTCCCCCTCTCTCCCGTCTCTTTCCCCCTCTCCCTCCCCTATGTCTCTTCCCCCTCTCCCTCCCCTGTGTCTCCTTCCCCCCTCCTCTGTGTCTCCTTCCCCCTCTCCCCCCTCTCCCTTCCCTGTGTCTCCTTTCCCCCTCTCCATCTCTTGTGCCTCCTTTACCCCCTCCCTCCCCTGTGTATCTTTCCCCCTTCTCACTCCCCTGTGTCTCTTCCCCCCTCTCCCTTCCTCTGTGTCTATTCACCCCCTCTCCCTCCCCTGTGTCTCTTCCCTCCATCTTCCTCCCCTGTGTCTCTTCCCCCCTCTCCCTCCCCTTTGTCTCTCCCCCTCTCCCTCACCCGTGACTCTTCCCCCTTCCCTCTCCTGTGTCTCTTCTTCCCCCTCTCCCTCTCCTGTCTCTCCCCCTCTCCCTCACCCATGACTCTTCCCCCTCTCCCTCTCCGGTGTCTCCCCCCTCCCGCCTCTGTGCCTCTTTCCCCCCTCTCCCTCTCCTGTGTCTCCACCCTCCTCTCCCTCCCCTGTGTCTCCGTTACCCTCTCCCTCTCCTGTGCCTCCTTTCCCCCTCTCCCTCTCCTTTTCCTACCTCTCCCTCCCCAATGTTTTCTTTCCCCCTCTCCAGCCGAGCATTGCGCATTCGCGACACCCGCAGCTCATTGCGCATACACAATAGCTGCCGCGCAATGTGCATGCGTAACACTCTCAGCGCATACACAATTTGTATATGGTTGTCATAATTTGTAAGCGTTACAGACAAACTCGCGATTACAACAACCATATTTATGATCCTGAGCAGCTGCTCTCCTCAACATTATAAGATCTCCTGTGTAGTCTGCAAATTTGGTAAACTGTAATGAAACCTTCCACAAATGTGTGTTAACCATGTTCCTCAACGTGTAAGGTTCTGTTACAATTTGCAAAAATCTGCAGACTCTTAAGGGAATGTAATAAAAACATAGCATTTAAACTTACTAGAAAACAATACTTTAATTACAGTTGAGCAGTTCCGCCAAAGTTTACAGAATGCTCTGAAAGTTATTGCAAACTGTCCCTTCAGTATAGAGAAATATGGAAACTCCATATGTTTCTCTATAGGGAAAGCTTTATTACACCTTGCCACCAATGTTATCAGACCCACAAGGAGTCTGCGGGCCTTGTAATGGGCAAAGATTACACACAGCTAAAATGTAATTAGAAAAGTAAGTTTTTAACAATAAGTTTTTAACAACAAAAATTGTTTATTAATAAAAAAACACCCCCTATTCTTTGGAACTCCTTGCCTCGCTCCACTATATTATACACCTGTCTCGAATCCTTCAAAATCTGTTTAAAGAAGATAATTACGGTTTTGATCCGTCAGGCCATACTTGATTACTATTAGTGTCATGTTTCTCTCCCCCCTTATACATTTTGTATGGTAATTGTGATTCCACCACCTTATTGAAGTATAATAGTACTTGGGAGAGGGCTCTTTTGTATTACTATCCCATTGAGGTTGATTAGTTACATTTTAGCAGTATGGATGTGTTTGTTCCTTGGTTTTAATTGTTATATCTCTACTTTACCATTGATTTGTGACCTATGAGTTCTTAATTTCAGTGGATATAGCAAGCTTGTAGGGCACACCATAGACCTTAGATAGGAGGTCCCAAACTTGGACATAGGTTCGTTGGTACTTTATGCATTCACGGTGTAACAGAACCCATCACTGTTTTACCCTGTTTTACGGTTATTTAATTACTATGGTTAAAATATGATCACATTGCTGTACTGTAGATATGTTGTTTTATGTTCTACAGAATATATTGGCTCAGAATATTACAGCTACTAGGCTAATAGATAATCCTATTACAGAGAATCCTGTTACAGATAAGGAAGTCGATTGTATTGTGTGGCCAACTATGAGGGATGTGTATTGCCTGTGAAATGTCTGTGTGTTATGGGTAAAAGATACTTTTACTAACTTTTGAACCCCTGGTCTGATTCATGCCATTTTTTAATATGTTGTTCCCCTGGGTGAGAGCTATTGAAAGGTGCTGGACTTAAAGGTGTACCCCCTGTTTTTGGGGTACATCCAGAATGTGGTTAAAATTGTGTCTGTTTTAATTGTGTTACCTGTTATCTGAGGGGAGGAGACGTGGGGGTTGAACCATGTATATAATTGGCTGTTGTGATAATTATGTGGGTGTAGCCCTTCAGAGGGCACCATTGCATAAAAGGAGATTCCCTGTCATTAAAGAGTAGTTCTGCTCCTGAAACTGTGTGTCGTCCAGTGATTGGGATTGCGGTTGGGATATTGCTATTATTTTACCTGTTGGAAACCTTGCCTGTGGATTTACCCTTTACTTGTTCCTGAGCCTCACTCGGATTATAAGCGGAGATACCCTGGGGAATATTGCCTCTCCGCTACACACGGCTTTGTGCCCTTGGATTTTGAATATATATATGTTATCTCCTGCAGTTGCTGGTAGTGTTATGGAGAGTTTATCTCCTGTTTGTGCCAGATTACTCCTATTACTAACTTTGGTATGTTTTAAAGAGTAAGTTCTATATGGTCTGGTTGTTGTTTTGCTGGTTCTCTAATTTTGAAATATTAGTCCAGCACCACCAACAGACCTTCATTTCTTTTTCTAGCGGCGCTATTCTCCCTATATGTATTAATAAAGGTCATTGATTTTAAGACATTTTGTATTCTACTATGTGGTAAGCACTGGGCCATAGTATGGCCCATATTTAGTAGTCTTTGATCTATTAATTTTAATACCTAACATCACTTTCCCTTTAATTATAAGTACAGTAGTGTGTGTATATTTGTATTTACAGTGCTACGGATAGGACTTTAACCCCCTTGCGGGTCCTCTCTATTACCCGTTGGATTTTTGGCTCTATTTGTGGGTTACGGGTCGTACGCCAGTAGATTTGTAGCAATTTAATATCGATTTTCGAAACGTAACAGTTACAGGCTTGACAGAGTTTTTTCGCCTGTAATCTGCAAGTCATTAGCAGGTTGCTATACGAGGCCAATTTAATAGCCGTAAGTCTAGCAGGCTACGTTACGGGCTACTGTTTTACACATTGAGGGAATTTAATAGGGCTGCAAGATGGAATCCCTCATGACACAAGCAGAGTCTGGTTTATTTGCTTATTTTACCATTTTGATTACAACTAGCTGCTCAATAAAATAACATTGCAACCACCAATGTCTTCAAGGGCTGTATACACCTCAGAATGTAAGGATGGTGCTGCTGTGCACAGGACCATTAGTCACTGTCTCAGTCATTCTAACTGCTCTGCCTGTGCACAGTAGTGAAATTATGAGATCCTGACCAGCGTTCGGTACTCGAACACCAACATGGTCAACTGCAATTGCTTACATTCAGTAGAGTGTGAATTTGAGGTGAAGTGGTGACATCACTACAAGACTCTTACAACCCTGGGCCTCTGCTTGACTAGCTGTATTTATTAACTTCCTTGTTTTACTGTATTGCGAGACCCTTGGCTTGACACACCACTAGATATAAGTGGCTTCTCCAAACCTTGCCATCCAATGGAAATATATAGAATAACCTCTTATTCACCTCATACTCATCTCACCTCACATAAATTACATAGCCTTGCCTATACCTAGCAATATTAAAACTGCTGCACACCATGATAAAGAGAAAAACATACATGTAATCTTCGCTGAATAAATGCATCATCATATTTCAAAGTATGTCCAACAAATTAATATTTAATAGAAAAAATTTAACCTGACAAACACTCTATCAGGCAAACCATCTCTTCAACACACATTCTCCCTGGTGTGTATACTCTTGGTCGGGCACACCGTCTCGTTTCTGCTAAAGAAATCCAGCAACCCCTGGAGGAAAGGGGGCAAGACGGAGGCCTGGGGAGGAACAAGGATGAGGAGGTTAAGGGGGGGGGGGGAGCTGAAAGAGGATATATGAGAGCCTCAACTCCTCCTTCACTTCCTTTCAGGTGCTGTTCCCATCCAGAGAGACAACTATTTAAAAGTTGAAGCAAAAGTGCTAGCGCCTGAACCCTGTAAGTTGGTCATGTGACCTATGGTTGGTTTGTCATGTTGACAAAAATGTAAAAAAAAGGATGTGGACTAAATTTTCCAAGTATTGTTTCCTGATATTTGTGGGAATTGTAAGTGTTTTAGTATGGATCCAGGGACCTTATGACAATGCCAGGTCAAGCAACCCCTGGAGGAGAGATCGAGGTAAGGGGGCATGACTGAGGTATAGGGAGAAGGAGGTTAGGGGTTAAGCTGGGAGAGGATATATAGGGGCCTCAGCTCCTCCCTCACTTCCTTTCAGGCACTGTTCCTCTCAAGAGAAACAACTATTTAAAAGCTGATACTTTTTTAAATGATTGCAAGTCACAGCAGGGTGTATTTTTGCTACCAGTTGCCCAGTTAGGGAGGACGACTGGGGGACTTGGGTGTGCCTATGGCTTAAGTGCAGCCCCTTTGGTGGGCTGCACTCAGTTAGTAGTCAGTCCTAGGGGTGGGGACATCCCAACATCAAAAGCTCTGGTGCCTGAACTCTGTATGTTGGTTATGTGACCTATTGTTGGTTTGTCATGTTGGTATAAAAGTGTCTGTGGCCTAATTTCTCCAAGTAATGTGTCTCAGTCACTTATTTGTGGTAATTGTACGGGTGTGGTAAGTGGGCAGTGTTTTAGTATGAATCCAGTGACCTTAGGATGCCAGGTCATGAATATACAAATGCCAGGGTATATTTGCTTGATTTTTACTGCCACATATATACATGTAGAGAGCAGTTATAGCACTGACATGTGAATGGAAGCCATGTCTGAGGCATGTTATATTGCACCAATAAATAACAAGCAATGAATGGATCACAAAGTGTTCAAGTCTTTCCATGTAAAAATTAGATATAATGTGACTCACACTATGGGGTCAAAATAAACCTGATTTCTGCCCTGAAGGATTTTTGCCTGCCATCAATCACTCATTTCATTCAATTTAATTAATTTTTGATAAGTATGTCAGAGGGGGATCTGAGTAAGTGTGGTTTCCTTAACAATATGTTTTCAATATAAATATGCAAATATGTATTTTATAACTTTTTATTGTGTTACACATATATTTAAAGGTACTTTCTGTCATGATTTTCACTAATCTCCATTCCAGATCAATATCCCTTGGATCACGTCACTTATTACTCAGTCGCGATGTCAATTGCATTTTTCCGGTTTACACAAGGATCACAAAGATATTGAGCTGGAATGGAAACCAGTGAAAATCATGACAGAAAGTGCCCTTAAATGTATGTGTAACACAATAAAAACGTATAAAATACACATTTTTAAGCTCACAAGACGTGCACTCTATACAATCTATTTGGAACACAAGTATTTCCAGTACGTCTTTTCTTCTGCCTTAAAACAGCACCGTCTAGTGAATGAGATGATCAGCTTGTGTATGGCATGTGTGTGGCATATATGTGTTGCTTGTGTGCATATAAATGGGTATTTTATAGGTTTGTTTTGTGTTACACATATATTTATTTTTGTGATCCTGTGTTAAACCGAAAAAATGCAATTGCACATCGCGACTAAGAGTAATAATTGATGTGATCACAGGGATATTGAGCTGGAATAGAAATCAGGGAAAATCATGACAGAAAGTGCTCTTAGATATATGTGTAACACAAAAATTGTTATAAAATACACATTTGCATATTTATTTATTTCTGAATTTTGGGCTCCAAAAATAGGGGTCGTCTTAAACATGGGGGCGTCTTTTAAACAGAAAAATATGTTATGTTGTTGTGGTCAGTGTGTGCTCCTGGATAGTGTGCATCAGATTTTTTTATGTTACAGATGAGTCTATGCTCACTGTCAGTATATGCTTCCCAATATTATGTATTATGTCAGAATGTTCTTATGTTTAGTGTGTGTTTCAGATCAACCATGTGCTCAGTGTCAGTATGTGCTCCTGAAGTAATTACTTCCTATTCTATCACTTAGGTGGAGAATCCCCCTTCTGCTGTATTTCAGTCCAAGGTACCTTGGAAGTGTACTCATCAGACTCACCAATATGCACAAGCAATAAACATGATACATTTGCAACTACCTATTCCTATTGTTCCTGTTGACAGAGTCATGGGACCTTTATCAAAAATGATCCTGTGATTAAAAAACAATATATGTTTTAACACAGTGAGTCTGATTAAGAGTAGAATTAAGCTGGGAAAAGTAATACAGTACATTGATGGAAGTTGTGTGTGTGAGAGGGGCATTTTCGTTTCTGTAGAGCAATGGTTTTATTTCCTAATGCAAGCAACCTGCTTCTGGGCATGTAAGGGGGGAATGGGTGTGGTGTCATTTTATGTCCAATCCATTAAAGCTCCCTTACTTTTTCCTTTTTACTCCTCCCTAGCCCCTCCCTTTACTGATAGAAACACATCCTCATGATCCATCGCTCAAGGAAGTGGTGTCAGAAACATAAAATGAATTCCTTTACTCATAAACAGAGTCTTCAAAAATTCTTATTTCCCCCAAAAAAATGTTTTTATGCCCATGTCTTACATAGTATGTTAGTTTGTTACATAGTTTATAAAAAGGGCCTTTTATGAAGTACAGTGGCAGTTTAACAGAAAAAAAGGATCACACAAATCCAAGCACAAGTCTGCAAATCTGTCTTGGCGCTCTGGTTATGCCAGTCTTCGTCCAATATGAGGCCTCTACATTTCTTTGACTCCTAGAGGGACTGAGACCAGACACTATGGCCCCTATTCAATTGAGCAATTGTTGTCTACTGGAGCCCGTAATGTAGCCCGTAAACTAATTTGCTATTCAATTGGCGTCTTTTAGCAAGCTGCAAACGATCTATGTGTTACAGGCTGAAAATCCCTGCGGTTGTCAAAATCGTAATTTACAATCCATCTAAGCCTTTGATTTTTCAAGCCTGCAAAAGTTGCAATGGCTAAAATCGCAAATCACTATTCAATTGCTACAATTCCTCAAGCCCGCAAACATTTTTACACCCGTGAATGGCAAATGTAGAAGAAAATCCTACGAGTACCAGATAGGACTCGCAAGGGGGTTAAACACCTGATTGTAGCACTGTAAATGCAAATACAAAATCAATACTGCACTTTAAAAGACAGGGAAAGCAATTCAATACATTAGAATTACCGTATATACTTGAGTATAAGCCGACCCGAGTATAAGCCGAGGTACCTATTTTACCACAAAATACTGGGAAAATGTAGTGACTCAAGTATAATGTGCTGCCCCCTGTGTCTCTCTTGTGCCCTCTGTGTCCCCCTCTTGTGATCCCTCTGTGCCCCTTTCTTATGTCCCCCCTCCCTCTCCCTTGTGTCTCTTCCCCCTCTCCCTCCCCTGTGTCTCTTCCCCTCCTCTCCCTCCCCTGTGTCTCTTCCCCCTCTCCCTTCCCTGTGTCTCTTCCCCATCTCCCTTCCCTGTGTCTCTTTCTCTCTTTCCCTCCCCCTCCCTTATCACCCTCCTCATCCTCCCTACTATTCCTCTCTCCTCAACACCCCTCCTCATCCTCTCTCCTAAACCCCCCTCCTCATCCTCTCTCCTCATCCCCCTCCTCATCTGCTCTCCTCAACCCCCCTCCTCAACCCCCTCCCCCTCCTCAACCCCCCTCCTCATCCTCCCTCCTCATCCCCCTCCTCAACCCCTCTCCTCATCCTCCCTCCTCAACTCCCCTACTCAACCTCTGTCCTCAACCCCCTCCTCATCCTCAACTCCATCTTCAACCCCCTCCTCTACCCCCTCCTCATCCTCAACCCCCCTCCTCAACCCCCCTCCTCATCCTCTCTCCTCAACCCCCCTCCTCATCCTCCCTCCTCATCCCCCCTCCTCATCCCCCCCTCCTCAACCTCTCTCCTCAACCCCCCTCCTCAACCCTCATCCTCAACCTTCCTCCTTATCCTCAACCCCCCTCCTTAACCTCTCTCCTCAACCCCCCTCCTCATCCTCAACCCCCCTCCTCAACCTTAACCTTTCTCCTCAAACCCCCTCCTCATCCTCAACCTCTCTCCTCAACCTCTCTCCTCATCCTCAACCCACCTACACAACCTCTCTCCTCATCCTCAATCCCCCTCCTCATCCTCTCTCCTCAACCCCCCCATCCTCAACCCCCCCTCCTCAACCCCCCTCCTCATCCTCAACCCCCCTCCTCATCCTAAACCCCCCTCCTCATCCTCAACCCCCCTCCTCAACGTACCCCTCTAATTACCTCCCCCTCTCCCTTTCCCCTCACTTACCTTCCATCAGCAGCTGCTCCTCCACTCCTCCGCGCTCCTTCCGGCTGCGTCTGGATCCAGCCAATGCTAATGACGTGACGCGCATGTGATGTCACGTCATTAGCATATGCCAGGTCCCAACGTAGCCAGAAGACGCGTAGAGGAGTGAAGGAGCAGCTGCTGATGGAAGGTAAGTGAGGGGAAAGGGAGAGGTGGAGGTAATTAGAGGGGTAAAGTGAGGAGGGGGGTTGAGGATGAGGAGGGGGGTTTAGGATGAGGAGGGGGGTTTAGGATGAGGAGGGGGGTTGAGGATGAGGATTGGGTGGTTAAGAAGGAGGATGGGGGGTTGAGGATGAGGAGGATGATACGGGAGGCAGAGGGAAAGAGCCACGAGGATGGAGAGTGACATGGCGGGGGGGGGGGGGGGGAGAGACACGGGTGTGGAGCCCATAAAATGCGTGCTTGTTAAATTGAATCGTTTTGTAATTGTAGCAAATTTTAAGCCCACAGACATATGGCCTATATAACGTAAACTGTGGGTTTGCAATTGAATAAGGCCCTAAGTATGCTACAAAGGGTAGAAAGGTACATGAAAAAACTTCACTATATATCCCATCAAAAAAGAAAATATCCTACACTTACATGACTTAAACAAGGCAGAAGAGTTGTTTTTCCCACATAATGTCTCAGTGAAAATTGTTCTGAAGGGAATAAAACTGAAAAATGAATGAGTTAGACTGCTGTTAAGTTTATTCAGCACTATATAATCTTTGTTTTAATTGCTCAAGATAAATAACAGAAATAAGTAGGCTAGGAGTTTATGTGGTTAGAACATGTTATCTCAAGGACAGTAGAAAGACGCTGAAAGAACAAGATATAGGTCAACAAATCATACATTCTTAAAAAGAGGGTAGGAAGAATGCAGTGTATTGATTGAGAGAATGAGGGTCATCAGTAATAGAACCACTGAGAAATTATTAACTGGACTAAGGTATAAATTTGTATATTTATGTTGAAAGGGCAGACCACCTCAGATCATTGCTGTGCTGTGATGTGTCTCCTTGCTTAAACTTGTTGTTTAATAAATCAAATATCAGAGATGTCTGTTTTCTGTGTCGTGCATGAATCTTGTGAGGGTGATGGCAAGTTGGTAAAGGTTTTCCCTGACAGTTCCCACTGACACTAAGGATTCTGAAATTCAAATTCAGGTGAACATTCTGTAAATATAGAAGCATACATCGAAAGGTAGATAAGAACCAAACATCCATATAGTCTACCTAAAAAGCTTGGCTCCATTATTAATAACTAAAGTTGTGCTCAAAAGTTTGCAAAGCCTGGCAGAAATTGTGACATTTTTTAATTTATTTTGAAAATATGACTCATCATGCAAAAACATTTATTTTATTGAAGGATAGTGATCTTATGAAGCCAATTACTATCACATAGTTGGTGGTTGTGGTTTGTGGTAAGTTGTGGTAAGTGGGGTTCCTCAAGGTTCAGTATTAGGTCCTCTCTTTTTTAACATATTTATTAATGACGTAGATGTAGGACTCAAAAGTAGTGTCTCCATTTTTGCTGATGACACTAAGTTGTGCAAGGTAATTAAATCAGATAATCATGTACTTTCCCTACAAAGGGATTTGCATAAATTAGAGAAATGGGCGGCTAAAATTTAATACAAATAAATGTAAGGTTATGCATTTGGGAAGGAAAAATAGTCATGCAATTTATAATCTTAATGGAGCAAATCTAGGGGTATCAGATATTGAAAGGGATTTGGGAGTACTAGTGGACAACCACCTAGGTAGCAGTGCTCAATGCCAAGCAGCAGCTGCAAAGGCAAGAAAAATATTAGCATGTATTAAGAAGGGTATAGAAGCAAGGGAAGCAAATATAATTCTGCCACTATACAAATCCTTAGTAAGCCCTCTTTTGGAATATGGAGTACAATTTTGGGCACCACTTCATAAAAAGGACGTTTTAGAGCTGGAAAAAGTACAGAGAAGGGCAACAAAACTAATGAGGGGAATGGAGGGGCTAAGTTATGAAGAAAGACTAACCGAATTAAACTTATTTTCGCTCGAAAAAAGGCGTCTATGAGGGGATATGATTACGTTATTTAAATACATCCAGGGTCAATATAAGGCTTTGTCAAGTGAACTTTTTGCAACAAGAGATTTTCAACTGACAAGAGGACATCCTTTGAGGTTAGAGGAAAAACAATTTCACCTTAAACAAAGAAAAGGGTTCTTAACAGTTAGGGTGGTTAAACTGTGGAATTCTCAAAACCAAAGGAGGTGGTGACAGCGAATTCGATAGATAACTTCAAAAAGGGGTTAGATATATTTTTGAATAAAGAGGGCATTCAAGGTTATCCTACATAACTAGCGAAGGAATATTGATCGCCAGTTTCTGGGGTCAGGAAGGAATTTTGCTTTTTTCCCTTTATGAGACAAGTTTCAATGTGTTTTTTTTTCTGTTTGCCTTCCTCTGGATCAATTAACAATTAATAACAAATAGTCCACATATTAAAAAGATTAAGAGATATCTAAAAAGGTTGAACTTGATGGACTAACTCTTTATTCATCCTCAAATACTATACTATTAATAATTAATTAAAAACAAATTAATTAATAACTAATCCGCATATTGCAGATCAGAGGAGATCTTAAAAGCTTGAACTTGATGGACTGCAAGTATTTTTTCAACCTCAATTACTATGTAACTATGCATAGTGGTTTGGCTCCTTTTTACATTATAATGATAACAGAAATCACCCAAAGGGCACTGATCAAAAGTTTACATATCCTTGAACGTTTGGCCTTGTTACAGACACACAAAGGTTAAAATGTCAATTAAAGGTTAATTTCCCACACCTTTGGCTTTTTAAATTGCAATTAGTTTCTGTGTATGAATAGTCAATGAGTTTGTTAGCTCTCACATGGATGCACTGCGCAGTCTAGATACTGAGCCATGAGGAGCAGAAAATAACTGTCAAAGACCTGCGAAACAAGGAAATGGAATGTCATAAAGATGGAAAAGGATATACCAAGATGTCCAAAGCCTTGAAAATGCCAGTCAGCACTGTTCAATCACTTATTAGGAAGTGGAAAATTCTGGGATCTCTTGATACCAAGCCAAGGTCAGGTAGACCAAGAAAGATTTCAGCCACAGCTGCCAGAAGAATTGTTCGGAATACAAAGAAAAACCCACAGGTAACCTCAGGAGAAATACAGGCTGTCCTGGAAAAAGACAGTGTGGTTGTTTCAAGGACCACAAAACGACGATACTTGAACAAAAATGAGCTCCATGGTTGAGTTGCCAGAAAGAAGAATACCATGCCCACTGTGAAGCATGGTGGTGGCTCACTGATGTTTTAGGGGGGATAAAGGCACAGAGAATGTTGTGAAAATTGATGGCAAGATAAATGTAGCATGATATCAGAAAATCATGGCAGAGAATTTGCATTCTTCTGCACGAAGGCTGCGCATGGGATGCTCTTGGACTTTCCATTATGACAATGACCCTAAGCACAAATTGACCCTTCAATGGTTACAGAAGAAAAAGGTGAGGGTTGTGGATTGGCCATCACAGTCTCCTGACCATAATATAACCAAGCCACTCTGGGAAGATCTCAAACATGCGGTTCATGCAAAAAGACTTTGCATGACCTGGAGGCATTTTGCTAAGACGAATGGGCAGCTATACCACCTGCAAGAATTAGGGGCCTCATAGACAACTATTACAAAAGATTGCATGCTGTCATTTATGCTAAAGGGGACAATACACAGTATTAAGAATTAAGGGTATGCAAACTTTTGATCAGGGCCATTTGGGTGATTTCTGTTATCATTATGATTTAAATAGGAGCCAAACAACTGTGATTATAAATGGCTTCATGTGATCACTATCCTTCAATAAAATAAAATAAAAATTGCATGATCAGTCATATTTTCTAAATTAATGCCAACATTTCACAATTTCTGCCAGGGTATATAAACTTTTGAGCAAAACTGTATTATAACCATCCCATAAAAAAGAAGGATCCCATAAAAAATCCTATAAATTATAACAAAAGGGCAGAATTAAAATTGTATCTTAATTGTTAATATTTTAAAACTCAACAACAAAATAACCTTTTCTAGAAATGTTGAATTAATGACCACAATGGTGCCCTAACAATATGAGTTAGATGTTTTAATTAAGCATTGATCATTCATAAATGTCATATTCAACAGCTTAAAAAATATATTTTCAATAATAACCTTGTTTTCAAAGATCCGATTCAGTTACAGCAGGTCTATGTCCACCTTAAGGTAAGTCAGAAAGGGGGGAGGGGTGAGTTTGTACAGGCATTTGCTAAATTTGCAGGCACAATGTCTACCCAATGCATTGCTTTCCAGTGGTTGGAAGCTTGCTTAATAACTCCATTATCTAGGCAACAATTTTTTGCTTTCAGGTCAGCCTATGAAAGTGTATCCTCCCATCTAATGATACATTACATAGAAGCCTTTTTAGAGAGCCCCTTTGGGATCGCTATCTTGTTGTCATTAAGTGGCTTGTGCACTTCAATGAAACTGTGAGCTATACCATGTAGGGTCACCATAAGTGGGCAGAGAGATCAGACAAATCATGGAGGAACTGGCAACCAACTACAGTATCTTCACCATGAAAACCTTATGGTTTAGCACACCCAGACACAAGATGAACGATTGAACAACAAAAACTCTTAGGAGGACATCTTCAGCCTTATTAAATTGTGATTTGGTAAATTTAAAAGGGCTCTATTTAAGCACACAGCATATCTTTTTACAGTTTTTAGTTAGTGATCCTCTATCCAAAAGCAAAATCTTCACTAACTAAAAACTTCTGAAAAAAAAATATGCTGTGTGCTTATATAGTGCCCTTTTAAATTTACTGAATCGCAATTTAATAAGGCTGCACAGCTGCAAATTGAGTTATATGGATTAAAAATAAAATGTAAAAATATGTAAGTTTATTTTTTTTAATAATAATATGCTCAAATCAAGTTTTTTGACACAGTGCTTTTAAGAATAAAATAACATACAATTGTCCTTTAAAGCCCTTTAGACCTATTTCCCCCCTTAACACCCTTCCCCCTTATGCATTTATCAGGGTCTAAACAAGCAGCTGATCTCTGTTGTTTGGAAATAGTCAATATTGCTATTATAAATCATTAAATAAGAATTTGATTCATAATCGAAAGAAATAAAAAAAAACAAGCTCTTCTGGTTAGGGTATGACAGTGGTCCTTTGAATTCAAATTACGGCATAATTAAAATGTAAAAAAAAAAATCTTTACAATAAAAATGCTGACTATAGAACAAGAAAGTTTGCTCTTTTCAGTCTAATACAACACCTGTCTCGTCAGCAGGACCACTGTGCAGGGTAGGGCCTCCAGGCGCCCGAGTCCCAGGACTCTCCATGCCTCATTCTTCATTCACGCTGCTAGTAATGTACCATCACTGGCAGGTTACACCTGAACACTCTGGTGCTGCCAAACACCTGGCATGATTTTCCACTGTCCAAATGAAAAATAAGCATAATCTACTTTGTGAGGAAACAGCAAATGAGGGCGTTCATGACAAATTGTGTTGGTTTATGCACAAAAGCGATAATAAAATACCAAATGGCTTTTTTTTTCAAATCCAATTCATATTTCATCAAATGCGATGCCCTTTTAATTAGACAGCATTGGAAATGTGATATATTCATTTAGTTGTATCTCTTTCTCTAGACAATAAAATATGCTAATTATCAACTAAATATATGATAATAAAGATATCATGTTCACAACTCATTTAAAGGATCACTGTAGTTTGGGAAAACCTTCACATACTTCTAAAGTATGTAACAAACTAACAACTTCAGCAACTATGCAAGACAGACATAAAATATTTTTTTTAGAGAAAATTTCACACTTAGCTGATTCAGGTTGTGTCAAGATTTTATCTTACTCTGTCTGTAGCTTGAAGAGAAGTTTTATCCAACAGACACTTATTCTTCCATAGAGTTCTCTTATCAAGTTTTCCATTTAGTGAGCCATTTTCCACAAAACTGAACAGAAATCTTATCTGAATCCACAGCTCCTCTTATTTCTCAAATTGTTTTAGGAACTAAGACATCATTTCTGTCATCATTAAAACAAAATTGAATACAATAGTTAAAAATTAAAGAATGTAGTTTAAAACTTTTAATACATAATGAAATCAAGTTTTTCAAAAAAGAATACTATGAATATGACCCATTAAATGTCACTTAACCAAAATGGACAAACCCAAGAAAGTTGTGAGAGTACGGCCGTTAGCTTCTTCTATATCAGTATATACTGTATTCTTATGTTTATCTTATGTATATCTATAGGATCACTGTGTGTTTGCGTCGCTCAGTCGTACCCGACTCTCCGTGACCTTATAGACCGCAACACACCCTGCTGGACCACTTGTATTCATGGCAGAGTTACTGGAGTGGGTGAGTTGCCACCTCTTTCTCCAGTGGGCCACAGCATACAGCTCCTCCTGGTATCCCCCCATCTAAGTACTGATCAGACCCAACCCTGCATGGCTTCTGGGTGGTATTACCTCTGTGTTCCTTGACTGGAATTGTACCCAGGTCGCAGTGGAGAAAGCATCCTAACCACTGTACCACCAGGGTACCAAGGATCACTGTAGCCCTATATTAAATATTACTCCAGTCTGTAGATGCAGTGGGGTTTATTATTGTATCTATAGCCCCTTATTCAACAGGGCATGCTCCAAGTCACCCACACTGCCTAATGAATATTATCTTAGTTGAAATGTTTTCTGTAGATAAAAGAAACCAATGCAAATAGGTAAATGGACCAACAAGGTTATTTTGCCATTGTCAATTACTTTAACAGGTAAATCAATATATAAATGGTTCTATAAAAATAATTTTAAAAAAAGAGATAAAAATTAGTTATCCTCTTTGGTACTGAATGATCCTCAAACAAATGGCAAATACTGGTAAACAAAGTGCTTTTGTGCATATGCGCACAGTAAAACCCATTTTAAAATGCTAAGGGGACAGGTATTATTGATTTACATGCTAATTCTCCAACTGTTACTAATTTTCTTGATTCCTAATTTTGAAGTTGTGTTCCCAACATCCATCACTGTTTTACACTAGAGGGTACGAACATCTTTTACAATAAATTATAAGAACTATGACTAATTATAGTGATGTTGGTTATGCAAAATAATGTGTAAAATTAAGGGAACACATTTACCATTGCAAATTACACAGTCAACTCTTACACAAGCAGCACTTTTTATATCTAAAGTTTAATTGTTTCCTTATGCCGGTAAAATTAATACAACAATGGATTGTATAAGCCAATAATGGCTTGTTTACTCTTCAACTTATTTATGTAAATGATTGTCAATCCATAACTAATACCACCATAGAAAATAATTAGCTCAGGTTTGTACAGGTTTCTGCAGCCAGATGTGTGTCTGAAGGTAAGAATTTATTTAAGAGATTATATGTAGTTTTGCTAGTAATTTAAAGTTATATTAGTTGGTTTATTCCAAACCAGATGGATCAGTCTATCAAATAATTTTATTTAGTAATTGACTGGATAATTTAATTTTTATTACAAACAAGCATTTTTGGTTCTTATCTACCTTTAAATATGTTTCGATGCTATATGCAAACATGTTTTACTTGTTCCATTTTCTTTTTTGGGCTATTTCTTTCTGCTACAATCTAAGAGGGTATAAACGAATGAGTTTTCATTAGTGGTGTTTCATTGTGTAGATAGAAGTATCTCCTCCCTCCTCAAGAAGTAAACCAGCAGAAAACAAAATGGTATATTCAACAGCATATGTGCCCTTTTTTCAAATGTCATTCTTCCAAAGATTACATTAAAATATAGAATTTTATACGTGAAAATTACAGTTACCCTATTTAAAAGGATATTATGTACTGTAGTTTGTAAATGTATTACATTACAGAGTCTTTAATATTATCCTAATGCTTTTGTACTTCATAAAATGTGATTAGGTTTAATCACCAACAAAATATATCGCTTAATAATATATGCTATTCACCTTTTGATTTCTATTATAATAGAAACCAAGAAGTAAATATAATTATACATCACAGCTTTTTTTATATATTAGATTACATGGTTTTACATGTGTTTAATATAATTATTTAATATGCTTATTCCGGAATTTATAGTATAATACTTGTCAAATTTATACAGGTCTATTGTAATCGATGAAATGTATTATACATGTTCTTAATTTGTTTCTTAATTCCATTTTAATGTAACATCCCTCTACTATTTCTTGTAATGCATTAAGCTTTTACAAGAAATCTTGAACCAACTTGCTGTGGACTATCATTTATTTATAATTATTTGTCTGTACCTTTGTAATTTGCTAATGATGCCCACTGTACTCTGCTCTACTTTGTAAATAACACTACAGACAAAGTTGGTGGCTTATAAATAAAGAGGAATAATAATATTTATTTGGTGATTCTTGTCTGGAGCTGATATCCTTCTCTCCTTACTGTGGATAATTAGACCATTTATATTTTTTGCTGCTTATACTTTTGGTACATATTAGTCATTGGTCACCATTATCTTTGTTTTCTGATAAGGCTTTTATACAATAAAATAAACAATGGTGTAGAAACAATTATTGCAGTAAAATGTTTAACTGTGTAGATCAAAAACATAAAAAAAAAATAATACTATAAATTAATATGATTGATTCAAAGTGCTATGAATAATATGATATGATTGGTTTGAAGTGCTCTGATACCTGTGTTAGCTTACAAAGTAGCAATCTAGGTGTATATAAGTATATATATATATATATATATATATATATATATATATATATATATAAATATATATATATATATATATATGTATATATACATATACACCCACATCCATATGCATATATATATATATATATATATACTTATAAACACCTATTTTTTTCTAACTCTGAACCTGTTGAATAATTATAATGCTACTACTACTACTAATAATAATAATAATATTAATAGAAACAACAAAATAATGGCTCATATGTGGTAATAATAATATTGTAATAATAAGTTACAGAAACTATTGTGCTCTTTGTTTTAATTCAAAGAAACAGAATATAAAAACAGACTCATACAAAAGGCCATGGGAGCCCATTCTTAAGTATGGAACATCTTTAAGTCGGGGACCACCTGTATATATAATTAAAAAAATATCTGTATATGCTGTAATTGACTGGAGTGTCATTTGGTGGTTTATTCTTTTTCTCTCCTTAAAGGATTAATGTGGTACATTGTTTTCTTAATTATTTTTGAATAACAGGACTTGATAATTTGAAAATTGTTGTTAGAAAGTAAAGTAAAATTCACACAACCTTTATATTTTCACATTTAGAATGCATTATTAACTGTATTTTATTTACTAAGCTGTGCTGATAAAAAACTTCCTGTGTATTTAAAGTCTCCTCCCACCTCGGGGTCAAGTCCAAAAGGGCAGATTCCACAGCAGCATAATTGCATAAAAAAAGTAATAAATTAGAGGTTGTATATTTTTCTTTCATATTCTAAAAACATATTGCTTTCAAAGGTAGTTCTTCAGTACAATCTATTGTAAATTATTGACCACAGCGGCCCGCTTATATTTGTTTAACTTTTATTTTATATTTATTTTATTCTTGAAAAACTGTTTTATATTTGAAAAGTTCAATGATAAGTATTATTTGTGTGTGTATATTATACATTTCTGTTTGCAGTAGTCTGATTATAGTGCAATTGTTAAATTCCTTTTCAGGTTTCCTCGAGCTCTCTACACATTCATATTTCTACCTTTTTTTTTTTTTTTTATATTGTGCAATTTATATTTTTTTCTACACAAGTTGATAACCTTAAATGGAATATTCATCAAACGACATGAAAACCCACATTCTTTTTCTCCGGCTTTTAAAAATCATAAAAATATAGTGTATTTCAAATTAAACTATTTTCTGTGCTGTTAACGCTAGCGATTTTCACTAAACATATAGAAAAATGACAAAGCGCTCTCTATCACCGGAACACTGCAGCAGTATAAATATGAGGCTCGTATACCTCGGCACCATGTTATGTGATTAAGGGGCAATAATAAGGTGAAACAAACCACAATGTTAAAATGCAACAGTCCATGAAATTCTTATTGAGGAAATAGGAATCTACAGTGAATAAATTATAAACTAAAGTGTTATAGAAAACAGAAAGGTTATTTTACAAGCTAAAATTTCTCCGACTACTTAAGAAGCCTTTATTTGCATACTGCAGGGCTCCATCTGCTGTGTAAAATATTAGCTGCAAGAATGATTTAATATTTAATAGAAGTTGTGGCCGCTGTTAATTGTAATTTGCACATTTACAAATCAGCACTGATAGCATTTCAAATTATGAAATATAAGGGTGTTATGCCGAATACCCAGCAAAGTAAGATGACAGACAAAGTTAATGGGGTATTTCGAACAACAGCTCTGTCACAACACATCAAAGAACTAATCCAGTTACAAAGAGCCGGCAATGGAAAATCTATTTAAAACATTAAAATGCTGTTTGGTAAAAGCTTTTTCATACTGCATTTTACTTAAACAGTTGCTTATTTCCATGGGTCATTAGCGAAACAGCCAGATGCATTCAGCAAAGCCGAATTTGAATACTAGAGACTAAATGGGAGATATATTCCAGCCATATGTTTAATAAAAGCTAGAAATAAGTGGGGATTTAAGCACATTCTGGATATTATGGGATGCTGTATTATTTTGAAAAAAAATGTAATATTTGGATGTACATGTGTAAGTGAGACTTTCAAAACTAACATAGTTTCTGTTTAGACCTGTATCGCAGTGTCACGAGAATAAACAGACTGTTATGTAGTGGAAATACAGAAAGTGGCATTGATTTTTTCATTAATCTCATGTTTCACTGCATCGTCTCACCAGCAGGAGATACAGAGTAAAAGGAAAACCATTTAAAGTAGTGATGCTATTAACAGCCATTTCTGCAAACATACCACAGCAATGTGAAGTCAAACCTTTTACTTTTCTTTGTAATGAAACAATAACAGATATTCAATCACAGATCCATATTAGTCTTGGGTCTGTAGTTTATTTTCTAGGTTCATTTTCTTAGTGTAGGTGATAACAAATAAAAATGTTGATGTCTTAGTGCAGAGGTCAACAACAGTGGAGAAGCTATTGCTGATGCAGAAGGTCCCGCAACACAGTAGGGGCACTCTGCTACAGGCAGTGGTCTGGAGTAAACAAGGGCCCCCATTCAATTCTAAGCTCGTAATTACAATGCCTGCGGGTTCAAAATGTGTTACCATTCCGGCTGTATTCAACTGACTTACGCCCACAATTACAGAGCTAAAGGCTAAAACCGTAAACCATGAACCGGTACGTAGCATTTCAGGGCATGATCATGATCAATTAAGCAAGCCCGTAAGTTACAATTTAGACAGCCAGTAGTAAATGAGACCAGATCAGTAAAACATGGTGTTTAAACTTCAATCAATTAGTGTTTAGAAGTCAGATTTGCGATCAGACTCGCAATCCAGCAATGCAGAAATCAATTAAAAACAATGAAAAAACTGTTCTAGTGCATGTGGTGGATATGTATTAATTTCTTGATTACTGGGATCAATATAACTCGTAAATAAAAATTTTAAAAAATATTTTTTTATTGCAGATTTGCGAACTTGAGTCTTTTGTGCAATTAATCCTAATGCCTTTCATTGCTTTAAAGTACAGTAGTGTGTTTATATTTGCATTTACAGTGCTATGAACAGGTATTTAACCCACTTGCGAGTCCTATTTGTTACAATTGCCATTTTCAGGTTCAAGCAATTGCGGCCTTGTGGAATTGTTGTTTTTGAGCCTGTAACTTGCAAAACGATTGCGGGTTGCTGGAAGAGGCCAATTGAATATCTATACATTTTACAAGCTACATTACGGGCTCCAGTAATTACAATTTGCTCAATTGAAAGGAGGCAAAGGATTGTTAATTTATAAAGTGAGGGGGGAGATAATTATGTTGATAGAAAGGTGATATGATTACTACCTATATTGACTCGTACTGGCACTTACCCTGTTGCAAAGTTGCAAAGCAGGCCTCAAATAATTTTATACCAGGGCCCTCCATTGTCTACCTCTGTCACTGGTGAGCAACCTATGGCTTAAGCACTACAAGTGGCTCTCTACAGATGCAGGTCATCTTCAAACGGGCAGCATGAATTCATTATTGTTGATGTGAATTTAAATCAGTTTACTTCTTTGTTTAATAAAAGGCAAAAGAACCATAACATTTTAAACATATGATGGCATGTTATTATGGCAATGGTCTTATATTCTGTCTCTTTTTGATCTTGCTCTGTAGTTTGCTAAATATATTGTCTCTATCATTATAAAAGACTAGCAACTACAAACAAATTTGAAGTCTCGCAATGCTGTTGTTTGTCACACAATGCGAGGCTCTCCCCCCCTCTAACTTACGGGCCTTGCAATGATAGCCTTTTCCCCCCTTATCCCCCTCCCCTGTATCTCTTTCCCCTCCCCCTCTCCCTCCCTTTGTCTCATCCCCCTCTCTCTCTCCCCTGTGTTTCTTTCCCCCTTCTCTCTCCTCTGTGTCTCATCCCCCCTCTCCCTCCCCTGTGTCTCTCCACCCTCTCTCGCCCCTGTGTCTCTTCCCCCCGCTCCCTGCCCTGTGTCTCTCCCCCACCCCCACTTTCTCCTCTGTGTCTCTTCCCCCTCTCCCTCCCCTGTGTCTTTCTCCCTCCTTTCCATTCCCTGTGCTCGTTTTGCCATTTACGGGTGTGAAAACATTTGCAGGCTTGGTGAAATTAATCAATTACCCCAAGCCTGCAAAGTACTTCCGAGTCACGGCTTTGAAAAAAAATTACGATTTTAACATTTTTTTTAAAGCCTGTAACTCGGAAGCCGTTGGGAGGCCACCAAAAGACACCAATTGAATAGCAAATTAGCTTTCAACCTCACTTATGGACTCCCTGCCTCAGGGGGAGTCATGAAGCTTATAAGTGATGTTGAAATCTAATTTCCTATTCAATTGATGTCGTTTGGAGGTCTCCCAATGGCTTCTGAGTTACGGGCTTGGGAAAAAATGGCGGCAATTAAATTGCAGTTACAGGGCCATTTTTCTTTCAAGCCTGTAACTCAGAAGCCGTTCACAGCCTCTCCCCCTTCTACCTTGCGAGCCTCACAATGAGTGCCTTGGCGCTCATTGCAAGCCTCACCATTCTACTTTACAGGTCCCGCGATGAGCCTTTGGTGCTCATTGCAGACCTCTGCAAACCCCAGCCAAACTGTCAGCATCTTTGCCGCTCATTGCGCATGCACAAGTCCGTAACTTTCAACATAGCGTTACAGACAAACTCGCAATTACGACAACTATATTTATGATTGCAGCCTTTAGCACTTGCGTCAGAAGTGGCACAAAAGGAATATTTAGACAATGTGGGTAATTTGATGAAAAGGGGATGTAATATTTATTATTTGATTAGACTGGACAAAGGGTCCCAGAAGCCTTTGATTAGCTTAAAGTATCCAAGTATGTTTTGTACTCAAAAAGATAAAGTAAGAGCGGGGAAAACACTAAATGGTAAGATGCATTTGAATGCATATCTAATAAAGGTTATTAAACATTTAATAAATGTACCTACACTAAAATTTTCTTTCAGAAAAGGTCTTCTATACATTAAACTATATTACAAGCACTTGATACCTTAAATTTGAATATCTAAATTAGCGCTCCACTTGCAAACATGTATTCTACGCATTATCCACTGCACGTTTCAAATGGCTTCCACAATGGCTTTTCACTAATAAAGAGTAATGCATATTATTGCTTCAGTCTGGGGCTCCAGTATAGAGTACTGTTTGTGACAGGTACCCTGTTTGGAATCCTTAGCTATCCATGAAGGAAATGGTTTCACATTAGCCCGTGACCTTTAGAATTGGGGGGGTTTGCTCAATTTTTTTTGATTCAGCATAAAATATGTGATTCCCCTATTCTATATAAAAATAAACATGATAGCCAAAATCAACAAACCATTATTAATTTGGCAAAAATTAATATGTACCGGTACTTAATAGGTATCAAATACAAGAGATTAATGATTATTTGTACATGCAGTTCCTTAATATAAATATCACATTTCACTTATTAATTTTAAATAAGAAATATCATATTCTGGTCAACCAAGATCTTCATTAAAATTCAGTGGGTCATGGAAAAATGCAACCACTCATCTGGATAATTTACATCTGTTGACAGTAATTAAGAGTTCTTGGTCATTTAATTTTTAGGGTGTAGGAGCCTGCCATAATTGTTTTGCCATTAGTTGCTTTCAAATAGGTGCAACTACTGCAGTAGGTCTTTGCTGTTTCAGATGTGGCTTGAAGCTCTATTGAGAAAGATCACACATGATAGCAGGAGTCTGTACTGCCCTATCACAGACAGGCTGAATTTTTAAAATAATGTAATTAATTTGTTTAGTTTTTTTTGTATCAATGATGCCCTATACAAGTTTCAGAAGAATTCAAAGGGCTCTATCCACCACATCAATATCAGGAGGGGCCAGAGTCAAATAGAATTTGGAGACAGTCCCTTGGTAGAGCAGGCAACAGCCCATTTAAGAAAGAAGCCAAGGTTTGGCCAGAGATCAGAGGAGTCCTGTAACAAAGTAAAGCTGTTAAAGTGCTAGGGCCACATTCAATTGAGGTTTCAGGAGATCGAGAGGCCCGTAAGTGAGGTTGCAAGCTAGTTTGCTATTCAATTGGCATCTTTTTGTATATCCAATCGACTTCCGAGTTACGGGCTTGAAAATATTGTGATGGTTAAACTCTTAACTTACAGCCTCCAGAAGACTTTGATCTCTCACTTTTGCAAGAGTTACAATTGCTAAAATCGCAAATCGCTATTCAATTGCTCAATTTCCCCAAGCCCGCAAATGTTTTCACACCCGTAAATGGCAAAAGAAGGAGAAAATCCTACGAGTGCTAGAGAGGACCCGCAAGAGGGATGAACACCTATTCGTAGCACTGTAAAGGCAAATAAAAAATCAATACTTCACTGTAAATAACAGGGAAAGTGATGCAGGGCATTATAATTAATTGCACAATAGTCTCAAAGCTCTCAAATCGGTAGAAAATTAAAATAATTTGTATGTTTCATTTCGGGGTTAAATCTATCTTGGGTATCAATGAGTTAATACATATCAGGCCACCCACACGGACTAGAACTGTATTGGCATTGATTTGCATAATTATTTATATCTGAGATTTGCTAGTCCCATCGCATATCGGACCCCCGAACCTAATTGATTGATATGTAACCTCCATGTTTTACTGATGTAATAATGACAGTCTCATTTTCTATTGGCTGATTCGAAATGGGTGGTTACGAGCTTGCTGAATTGATCATGTTCCCGCCCTGTACTGCTTCGAACCAGTGCATGGTTTACGGTTGTGGCTTTAGGTCCATAAATTAAGGGCTTGAGCAATTGAATAGCATCGCAATCGGAGACCAACAGGAGCCCACAGCACCTCTGCAGACATATGGCCGTCTGCGATCGAGTTGCGGGCTTGGAATTGAATGTGGGCCCTAGTGTTCAGAGTAGTCCAATTGGAAAGCCAGGGGCGAAGTATAGCAGATATCTGAAGAGTCCAGTTACAAATCCAAGAGTCTCAACAGAAACACAATACAAAGACACAATGTAACACAAAGTTGGAGCACAAGACAAAACAATTGAGCACTGTTGCTTAGTTGTTGTAGTCTTAAATAGGTACCAATTGGAATACATGTTTCATCATTTCAAACAACAGCATGTGTGAGTGCCAGTTGGTGTTCTGGTACCTACATATTTGCAAGTGATAAATAGAGGAATTAAAATCCCAGTGATGCACGTACGACGTAAGTGCATGAGCTGGGCCAATGGCAGAGGGACATTTGAATTATGGTGTGGTGTTGAGGCACCCAAAGACAAAGCTGAGAGTTAAAGAGGTAAGGACCAAAGGATTATTACAATTAACTAGCAGCACCCCTAGGGAGTGTTGGATATATTTAAAAAACGTAAAATATTTTTAAATACTGAGATTAAATTCAGGAAGTCTCAATCCAGTTCCTGCATTTAATAGGTAAAATTGTAAACACCCAGACTAGAATTTTCAGTTAATTTCATATAAAACAGACACAATTTTAGAAGTTTATATAATATGGTTTATATAAATAGAGATGGAATTCAGGATCAGATAATTAATGATGCACAGCTGAGATAATTGATTTTGCCACCAAATGTTTTATTAACATTCAATATATTTACTAAATGAATATACAGTATAAGCATTATTGTGTAGGATGAAGCATAAAATCAGACTATCTGTATAGAGTGCATAATAGAGAGAAATCAATGAACTACAAAAACACTTATATAGCATTTAATGTATCCGACATTATTATATTTTAATTATAAAGTGGCAACAAACAATAGAACAGATATGACTAAACAGACAAAAGCAAAAATAATGACTTTTTACTGTAGATCAAAACAATGGTTCTTGTGCTCTGCTAAAAGTACTGTTCTTTTCACAATTATGCAAGAATAACTGAAATATCAAAAACATAACACAAATTATGTATGTAAAAAATAGAGATAGAAAACCAATGGGGTAATGTAAATGGCCACAAATGAAAAAAATGGTACTTTGTATAGTGTATAGGAACCATGACTTCAGAGTGTGAAATCTGCCATAAAGTTGTAGTTAATGGTATAAAAAGATTATTATATATTAGTGTTTTAATTAAGAGATCACTTCCATAGCAACACAAGCTAATGTTTTAATTAAACATTCATCATTTAATAAAATAAAAAAATGCAAATATTGAATAATGTACTTACTTTATAAACATGAGATTTCTACCTCCAAGTTGAGCTGCTTGTCTCCACTCGTATAAGGTCATCAAGGGGTTGGATCAACTCTGACTGTGGAGCAGTCCTGCATGGTCAGACAAAAGTTTGTTAACTTGTTTAGCATCTGCTCCTTTCTTTTTTTTTCCTTTTGAGAAAAGTTTATGAAAATAATGAACATTTTAGTCTCAGAATATAACTGAAAGTGAACACGAGTTACTAATTATGTGCTTCTTATAGGGCCATTCCATATTTTCGAAATGTGCTTTCGAACACCTACACCGGATAACAGGCAAACTATTCTTCCAAATAAAATAAAATACTAATTATTAGATGCAATAATTATCATGACTAAAGAGAAGCATTTAACAGCTTCATTTGAAGAGCAATGGCCTATATGGGCCTACGAGGGCCATCAACAGTCCAGGATTTCGGTATCTATGCTTGTGTGTCCCAGTTCTGTCTGATTGAACCCAAGTGAGTTACTCAGTTTCCATTCGATTGATTGATCCACTTGGCTCAACAAACAGAGATACTGAAATCCTGGTTGACAGCCCTCATATGACCAAGTTACCCACCACTGAATTCAAAGTTGTATTTTCATTTTTATGTTATACAGCTATTTTGTCCATGATGGCATCTATCACTTCAAAAGGTCATTTTAAAAATGTGGTACTCAACCCAATGCAATAAATATTATTTTTCAGCTGTGTCTGAACATTTTAGATGCATATATATAGTAATATGTTGATGCGATGCCTACTGCTCAGAGCAGGCAGCTTTAGGTGGCATAGCTTGCATTATATATTGTAAATCAAAGTATTCCTTAATTTTTTCACATAACTTCAACTAATAACATTATTTCTATAAATTATGAATACATATTTAAAGCTTTCATCTTCTATTAATGTGCAAATTCTACCTAAACATAAGTATAAATCATATTATAGAGCTGTCTTAGAGAGGATTAATTATCTATGTAATAGTTCTGAAATTGACCTTGTTTGCCAGTTACCCATATATTTGTGGAGAGAAGAAGCTGGAATTTGAATAAGTTTTTTTCTCTAACACTTAGAATGCTGAGCAGATTAGGTTCAAGAGCCAGCTCAAGAGCCAATAAGTTCTAAGCTGTGACAGTTATATTAATGTTTCTGTGTTCTTCATCAGCTCATATCACCTAACTGACAGGTTATCTGGACACTTACTCCCTATGGGGGCTTTGTCACTGGGGTATGGGGAGTGAGTCTAGCCAGCCTAGTTACTCTAGAAGGAATCAGCATTCCAAACCCATTCATTTCCCCATTGACTGTCAGAGCCTCCCCAATTGGCTGATTCAAAAATCCATGGTTTGTCTGCACCAAGCTCATTGGTGGAACGCCAACTGGAAAGCCGCTGCCGCTGAATCATGGTCATTGGACACTGGGAGGGGAAAATTCGAATCAGCACAGTGGTACTAACAAATTGGACGGGGAGAACTGTGGGGATTAGTCAGCGGAGACCAAATAATGGAAATCATCAACAAAAGGGATATATTTATTTTTAGAGACTGTATGACCTAAGGCATTCTATCAGCACAAGGGCAGCCCCCTAATCCTATCCTCTTTGTTCCTCAAAGTCTTCTGCATAATCTTATTATCAATGACACCTTCCTTCCCATTGAGAACAATGGGAGCTGTAGGTCATGGAGGGATTGTCATAATTGATTTTGCTGGGTTGGTTGTCTCTCTCCTGATTGGTCGGTCAGGCCGATATCAGGACTAATAAGAGAAGCACCAACGTCAGGCCTTATTGGATCGGTGTCAGCCGATCCAGAGCGGGAAATTTAAAACTGGTTGTCGGCATCTTGCTGATTGGTTCCTCGCCCATGAATCCCCAAGCCAACAATGGTCTTCTTGTGGATGGTTGCCCTGGTTTAGGCAGGGAATTTTTAAAAGTTATCAAACTTGTTTTTAAAATTTCTGTTGTTTTACCCCCATATAATTGTACCGATTCCCCCTAATTAAGTGTTATAGCTGTTTTGAGAATATGTGTTAGTTCTGTTGTGTTCTTTCAGTAGTACCGAGAATAGCAGTACCGAGAATATTACTTTTTTTATTTTTCATGAAAACAAGGAAACATACATTTTTATCATTTAACATGGATGCTATAAATCTTTGTGCTGTGAGAGGAGGAAAAATCTGAATTATAACATTGTATCACTAACCAGTGTCACTAAAATGATTTGTATTACTCTTCTAATCTTGAGCATATCTAAAGTGACACTAATAAATGAATAATTACCTTGTATACTGCTCAGTTAATTGAAAAACTGCTTGAATTTGCAAACCGAGAAATAATAACATTGAATACAAGGTTTAGTCATTGTTTAAGAACTTATCTTTGTCTATATTTCTTAAGATGTAATGTAAATGATACAGTTCCCTATCATATATCATCGGGCATTACCCTGCAAAGCCATGAATTATTCTGACTTGCCATGAATATTAATAGTGTTTAGTTTCATAATATTTCATTGCTATGAAGTCTAATGTCATTCAGTAGCAGAGATGTTTGTCTTTCCTAAAACAAATAACCACACTTTGCTTTTGGGTAAGAATTTAAAACGTCCAATGTGTCCAGTCTGAATTCTATTTAAATACGTGTTGCCATTTAAAAGACCATTAATAATATACTCTTTTGAGAAATTAGATTTTAAATTGGAAAGTGAACAAAATAAAATAACAACAACTTTAATATATTATTATTGTTATGCCATCCTTCTCCACCTTTACACTTAAACTTTTCCTTTCTGTAGACCAACACCCAACATCTCAAATATGTTGTCTTTCCAACTCCAGATGTAAACGTTCATGAGAAAATGGCGCTAATCTCCTGTGCCAATGTATAAGTACAAATGTGCCATCTTGTCTTTTTGTACTTAACCTGCTATTTATGAAAATAAGGTAGACCTGCTATTGCCAAATAACATTTAGAAATACCCACCCTTAACACTAACCGATATAACAATGTACCGTATTGGTCCGAATATAAGCCGCACCCTCATATAAGCCGCACCCGTAAAGTTCAAGGGGAAAAAATAGAAAAAAGATAGTACTCAAATATAAGCCATTGCAAGAAATAGGCTTCCTAATTAGCACTTTTTTTTGCAGGTTACAGGCTTTACAGGATGCTAGAATCACTAAAACTGTAAATCACTATTCAATACCGCAGTCTAAAGCACGAAAATAGGCACCCTTAACTCGTAATCGCTCAAAACGGCACTAATATTGCATTCGCGAATAGAAGTTGCACGCGTTACAAGCAAAGTTCGCAAATCGGCAATGATTTTTTTACGGTCGCGAATATAAGCCGCACCCGTAACTCGCAAGCTCAAAAATCGGAAAAAAGGTGTGGCTTATATTCGGACCAATACAGTATGTAAAAAGAAACACGGAAACTGTAAATTTGGAGAAAAGATAGGCCACAGCTTTTATTGATCAATTAACGAGTTACATGTAAAATGATCTTATTCTTTTTATTATTATTTGTTATTTGTAATTTGCCAACATATTCCGCAGTGCTAAGCAGCTAGGTACAAATCAAAAAATGTTCCTAATATAATGCAAACGTATGGAGAGCCATGTTATTGAGCTTAAAATCAAATATACACAGCGCTTTCTCTAATGCACCAAAAAAGATTGAAAACTTACAGTCTAAAGGATGAGGGTGATGTACGGGGCTGATAAATGCATTGTACATATTAAGGCTGGAGGTGATAAACTTCTTTAAACAGATGAGTTTTTAGTAGGGTTTTGAGGCAGGGGAATAGTCTAGTGGAGCAAGACAAGGAGTTCAAAACAATAACGGCAACACGTGAAAAGTCCTGGAGGCGGGAGTTAGAGGAGATGATAAGAGAGGAGGGAAGTAGAAGGTCATTAGCAGTGCAAAGAGGGCAGTTGGGAGAGTATTTTGATATAAGATCAGAGATGTAAGAGAGTGCATTTTTGTTAAGGGCTTTATACATTAGGGTCATGATTTTAAATTTTATTTTGGTGGCAAAGTGTGAGTTGCAGTAGTAGAGGCGAGATATGATGAGCGAGTGAATTAGAATTTTAGATGAGTTTTGTGTAAATTACAAGATTTTGTGATAGATTTTATATGAAGAATGAAAGAGAGGGCAAGGCCCAGTACAATCCCAAGACAACAGGCCTGGGGGGTAGGAGTGACGATGGCATTGTCAACAGTGAGTGAAAAGTGAGGAGTAGAGGCCATGGAAGAAAGTGGGAAGATAAGGAGCTCAGTCTTTGACATGTTGAGTTTGAGTTGACGGGCAGACATCCAGGAGGATATTCTAGAGAGGCAGTTGGCAACTTGAGCTAGAATAGAGGAGGATAGATCTGGTGTTGAGAGGTAAATTTGAGTGTCACCTGCATAGAGATGATACTGAAATCCAAACAATTGTATTAAGCTACCAAGGGAAGATGTATAAATGGATAAAAGGAATTATCTTAAAAATTAGTGGTGCTTGACCTCTATATGCTTGTACTCCATATCGAATCATAAACTGCCCACCTGCTACCCCTCCTGGGACCACTTGCACAAAGAGAGCACTGCCTGAATGTGCAGTTGAATTCTATATACCTGAATTTTGTGTTGAAATCTATATACCTGAATTTTGTGTTGAATTCTATATAGCTGAATATTGTGTCTGGATGTGCACCTAATGGACAAGCAATAGTCAATAATAGTTAAGGCATGTTCTATTTCTTGGGACAGAGCAAAATTAGATCCCCAAACACAACTTGACTAAGATTTGAAAAATAAGAAAGTACCTGCATCCAACTGTTCATCTGTAAATTCTAGGTCTGTATGTCTGATAAAAATACCTTGTTTTCAACTAATGAGGCTAGTCATCACCTTATTGACGTTTTGTTTGAGCATTCTCCTAGTAACATTATGAGCGAACCACCAGGTCAACCTATGTGTAAGAATATTCCTGGATATAAAGTCAATAAGCGCTCAATATCCCACTTCATAAAGCTAATCAGCTCCCTCATGGATATTGCCCTAGATCATTTCCCCCAGCATGTACCAGCAACAAATACAGTAGAGATTAAGAAAGGTATAATTCATTGATGTTAGCAGAATTGGTTCCTAAATTAAAGTTACAATTCTAAACCATTTTAACTCAGCTGCAAATTGTTATCACAAACTGCAGCTCTTCGCCTGGCCCAGTAGATAAAGAATACCCTACAATCCATAATCACATGGAAGAACCGAGCAAAAGGTGACATAAGAACAATACAAAAAAAACTCAGGTTAAACTATTATTAAATCAGGACAAATATAAGATTAAAAGCAATGTTGACGCCCATCTCCTTATTCTTTTTAGAATCTCCTCCCTTAAACCCATTTAGGAGCTTCAGTTGCTGCACCCGTTCTAAAAGAATGAGTTCCAAAATCGAAGGAATTAATTTATGAAAACTGTAAACATTTTCTAAAAACTGTCAAAAACTGAAACCTAGATAATAGTAAGCCATACTCATGAATTAGAAGAGAATCATTTAATTGTGGGTGTACTATTAAATAAACTCCAGAAGTTGCAAAAGAACAGCACTCATTTTCCACCAGACTTAAACAGTTAAGAAGTTTCCCAAGTTTCACCAGCTTTGATATCCAAAATGTTGCAAAATCATCAAAGGAAATGTTAATTTAATCAAAAGAAGATGTGTACACTCTGTAGAGCTGATGAATAATCTTTTGTAATAGACAAAATTATGCTGGTCTTCTCTTGATATCTGCTCCTTTTGATAGTGCTCACCACTTGTTTCACCAGAAAAAAAACATTGTTGCATCTTCCCAGTTACTGAGCTTAAAAACAAAAGACAAAGCTGATGATTTCTTGGTCAATGCCAATGTTGTAATGGAGAAGAAAACAAACTAGCAGACTTTCGTTAGAGCAGAGTGTCCATAATGATGTTGGGCAAGGTAACCCCTGAAGATCGGAATCTGGAGCAGCTTACCTGAAACAACTCCACTGTGAATGAGGAATGGCATATTCATTAACATTTGTACAACCTGAGTCATGACAAACATAAAAATATATATATCAGTATAAAGCCCAAGCTCCTCTTTGGACATCCGCTCTGTGTAAAGTCAAGAGCTTTGAAAACATCACACCCATTATCATGAAATTAAGTGTAAGTGCAGACAAAATCATGTCTACCTGGGACCTAAGACCTGTGATCTTATCCATTGCCATTGGCAAACTACATCGGAATGCATACAATCAATCTGAATCCCTCAAAATTCTAAGGAGGTACACTGCCCTTCAGATTCTTTTCTCTGCTAAAGGGACTCCAAATTCTTTCGACATATTCAAAAAGTTGTTAAAAAATGTTGACACTACAAAGAATGGCTGAAAGCAACAGCCTAAATGATGGTGACAAGTAAGACGAACTGGTAAAAGAAGAAATGTCTACCATAGCCAATAATACTCCAGGACCAGCATTACACACCAGACAAATAGCCTCAAAAGATACATATGTAACAGGTGACCAGGTTTTAAATTACCTGGACAACGTGGAGATTTAAAAAGACAAAAAGGTATGTAAAACCGGTAATAAGTAATATAGCCGCCGTCTGCTTTCCCTTCTCCTTAGAGGAACTGTTCAACGACGGGACCTTCTTTTTTAACTAAACTGGCGTCTTTCCCTTGAGAAGCCCTATCTGATGCTTTGCTTCCTGTCTTACTTCTACATCGAAAGCATTACAAAAATAAGCATGATTAGCTCCACATTCTGATCACTCATGACAGAATTTACAAGATGAACCCAATTTACATTTACTTCCATTATATAAAAAAAATATATCACTTGCTAAGAGACCCAGATGAAGCTGATGCCCTATAGGCTGATGCCTGAACCTTCTTGTTAGCTCTTAGAGGTGTTACAATCTTCAACAAATTACCCAAATTCTTATCATTCCAATGCATTTCATAACAAACTGCTAACGGTTGACAACATTTTACATCATCACTCCACCATGTCATAACTCTGTAAGTCTGGTGAATTCCCCTCTTTTGCTCTGCTCCTTCTTTTCATATTGCTTAATATCTATGAATTGGCAAAAGAGAGAAGAGTTCAATAAACTCCATCTTCCAAATATTTTTGTTTAATTCCGGTGATATATGTATAATTACAAGAACTATGGAACACACCTGGGATTTTGGTTTTGATAATACTGCATCAACCACCTTAACGCACATGGTCATCTACAATGCTTGATCACTTACCACCTACTGTGACACTTGATCACCCAAAACTTCTCTGACTGCTCAACCAAATATTTTGTAGGAGCCTGTCTGTTTTGTGATCCTGCCAAAACCCAAAACCCAGCTACAGATTTGCTATTAATCTCCCCTTTCTGGAATTGTTGTTACAAACTTGTAAGACCTGAGGCTAATGTATTAACTGCTTACACACCTGAAAAGCAAAGTAGACTGTCCATGAGGCCTTGCTGCAGAATCCACATCTTGGGCCGTGACACCAGTAGAAGCTACTCTGCATGGAAGTTTCAGCTAGCTCATTGCAGCACGTTGTGAAGCCTGCCATGTAGCATTGGAACTGCTGGGTCCAGTTTGAGGTCTTCCAGAACATCTGGCATCTACAGAATAAGATCATGCAGGCTCAGCTGTCACACTTTGAGATATGGAATATTGACGTATACTCTCTTCCTATCCTCTCTGCAACTTATGCTCCCAACAGACCTTTGTGGTGACAGCCTCCTTCTCCTAGACGTAAATCTATGAAAAGAGGGGGAGTGTCTGGTCCAACTAGATGAGTGAGGCATTCTCTCATGAGAGTATCATGATCTGGTCCCAACTTTTGTTTCAACTGTAAGAATTTAAGAAAATGGACACATCCGAGAAGATAGTTGATGCCTGCCCCTCTTCTAAGTAGATAGTCCTGCCTGTTTTGTTTTCACCATAATCCCTGTATTTCTTATTTGTGATGGAGACTGTGAAGCCTGTGTAGAAGTGTGTTGCAATAACACCTTCTCAAATGTATTTCTTAAGTTATTTTATGTTTCTCATCATTTATGTATGTTGTTTCTTGGCTGTTGTACATCCTCTTGAATTGAATTCAGAACTTGGTGCTGTGGATGAAGTTGAATGGGTATATGAAGTAATATATAGTGAGCCAAAAAACATTGTGCAGATAATAAAATTATAACTCCCTCTCCGTATGTAGCATAAAAAAATATAGAAAAAGAGTAAAGAAAAAAATATATAAAAAAGGAAAGATAATAAAAAAAAGAAGAAAGTGTTCTTTTGGTGGGTAATCAGGGATGTAATATTGTTATATTATTGGCTAGTATTATGTATTTTGTGATAATCACAGCGGCGGGTGGGGGAGTTGCCCGGGCCAGTGGTAAAAAGGCGTAGTCTTACATCAGGGGCTTTTTTTCAGTGGCAAGTACTGGGGCCCGGAACACAGGCTCAGGGTGTGAGGTTGCTGCCGATGGCCGGGCTCCTTCTCTTAAGGTTATTACTGTTTGCAATTTGTTATTATCAATAAATGTTGTGGCCCGTTGTACTCTCACTATGTGTTCTGTTTATTATTCACAATAATAGTGGCACCTAATGGATCTTGCTGTATCAAGGTATTCTTCAGATACCGCTTTTATTGTTATTCCTCACAAGCAGAGGACTCCTCCCTGGGGTAAGTTAATAATGTTTTTTTAAATGGTACCTAATCTTTTGGAGGTTTCTTCAGGGTGTTTCTCACTGCTTCCCTTGTGTCCAGCTTTCCTCAAACACATATTCAAATCAGTCTTTCTCTCTCTGCAGCTCCAGATTTACCACCAAGAAAAAAACTTTCAGAACTAGACTGGATATACTGTTCTGCTTAGTCTAAGGACTTTGTGGCTAAATGTGCCAACCAAGCACAATAGAGCTCCAACTAATCACATGCTCTGCCATGTACCAGTCACTCACAGAGCACAAGAAGCTGTTTTTTTTCTTTATGTAAGCTGCTTTATGTGAAATTTGGGACCTCTGAGAGCACAGGACCCCTTAAGCACAAACACAGAAGAAAAAAAATTGAATTTCCTGTTTTTGGGGCTGCTCCTCTAATATTGCTCCAGGTTTCCGTTCTGTCTCACTGAATCTTACACCTGCTGTGGCCTCCCACTGACAGGAGCATGAAGTGGAGGAGCCAGAAGTGCTAGTGTATGAGTACCAGCAGCGGGTGTTCAGTTCCTTCAGCCCCCGAGGACAAACATCTTAACACAAAATAAAAATGTTTGTCAGCATGGAGCCCCGAATTCAGGATGGGATCCTGATAAAAGTACCACCTCCTGTAAATGGCCATGACTTTCCAGTGTGGTTTTCAAGTGTCAAACCAAAGGTGTATACCATTTTTTGTGTCTTTTGTTTTCCCTTAAGAGAATTGCTAATGTTTAGTGGAGCATGAAGAAAAGTAGAACAAGAGTTCATGATTTGTAGTTGGAGATTAGCTAATTCAGAGGTCATGAATAATCTTTACAGAGACGGTATAATATGGGTTTGTCTCTGATGCATGTAGGTAAAATGATTATGCAAAAAGATTAGAGGTGCTCATCTGAGAACGAAAGATACCTCAGTGTTTTTTTTCTATATGTCTGGCTACCTACTCAGAGAGCGGCCCCTTTTAGCTCATGGAGAAATATCCTGTAGTATATCAGTCTGGTCTCACTCAGAAGAGTGACCCAGCCCCGAAATACCAGGCAATTCTACCTGAACAGGACAAACCGCAAACACCAGACGCGTTTCGCCCTCTGTGGCCCTCGTCAGTGAGGTGCAGGACACTTAAATATGTCTTTAACCTTTTCTCTCGCATATTTCCTACAGTTTCTTACCAAAGTAATCCATAATCTATCCCCTATGATGCATTCACTTTATAAAACTATAGTACAATTCCTTCTTTCACTCGAGCACTGAAAGGTTTCAAAGTTTAAGGTAGCTAAGGAATCTTCTCTTGCCCATCTAATAGGCCAATATTAACTAAATGTTACTATCCTATATAAAAAAAAACAGAGTAAGAAATTGGGTGTTGCTGAACTGCAGAAAGGCTGAGATAGAGTTAAAAGGTTGCAGATGCAAGAGAGTCTGGCCTAAAGTGAGCAGAGGCAGAAGGTTACAGGAGACACAAATCAAGGAGGCTGAGAGAATCCAATGGAGGGTGAGCTGGGAGTCTGACAGACTGTAATGGAGAGCAAGTACTGCGGCCTCAAGAGACTTGTTTATTAGTCATGTATAAAGTAACAGTATCCTAGCTAACCACCTTCTAGAGAGAATAAGGGGGGGGGGGGGGGGGGGGGGCTCTGAATTGGAGCTAGGTTTTTATTATTTTCTATTTTAATATTTTTTATTTGTGAAAATATAAATGTTTTAAGTATCTGATTAAAGGACCACTGCTGTTCAAGCAAAAAAAAATACTTGTTTGTCAAGTATGTACCAAACTAACAAAATTAGAAGCTGTGTAAGCCACGGACATCATTTTTTTTTTGTGAAAATCTGAATTTTTGAAGACAGTGGGTATGTATTTTTAGTTATCAAGGGGGAGGGAACACACAGAATTCCAGAGCCTTTGTTTAATAATTGGATACGTTTGAAATTAACACCACACCCCTTCCCCCTCACTCATCCAGAAGCAAATACCTTCCATCATTTAAAGCAACCATAGCTCTCCAGAAATGTAAACACCCGTCTCACAAACAACTTAAACCAATGTATTATGAATCATTCCAGAGGCATAACATTTTTTTCTAATTAAAACAAGCTGTATGACTTTTTCCTGTTTTATTATGCTCTTAGCCTCAAAGTTTTCAAACATATTTTTTTCCTTGTGTAGTGGTCCTTTAAATATTAGTTATGAATAGAGCCATGCCTTACAAATGTCTAGGTTTAAGCAAATAACTGCTAGATAAGCGTTATCATTGTTATTAGTGCTAATAACTTTTTTTAATTGCTTTGTAAAAGCCAATTTTATCCCTTCTTCTCTCAGTTATTAAAGGAGCATGGATGGTTCCCTAATTTAATATTAACATAAATTACATAAGTGTTTATTTGCATATCTAAACATCATTTAGTGCTTAAAACTCAGTTTTACTCACTGACACCTTCCAAACAGTCCCTGCAACTGTGCGTCTCCTGTTACTCATGCATAACAATGTCACTATAGTACCAAATGTTCTAGCTAATGACAGGAGCAGCATTTTGGCACAATTTTTCCAAATTGGCAATAAACTATATTAATCAAACTGTGGCTCTTTTTAGATGATTAACGTGTGAATGATTATGTTGCCTTACACACAGGGCAGGATTATCCGTTAGGCGTAATAGGCACTCGCCTACAGGCGGTCCTCTGAGACGGGTGCCTCATTTTCACTTCCTAGAACTAAACACAACCTGTCTGCAGGCACAGGAAGTGAGTAGGGGACATTATACCCAGAGTACCCAAGACTGCATCAACAAGATGCCGGGAGCTGGCTCCCTAGCCCTGCCCATGAGGAGCAGGAGCTTCAGGCGTCTGATCTTGGGAGTCCAAAAGAAAGGTAACTTTATATTCTGCCTAGCTGCCATCTAGTAAACTAAATAAATGTAAATGGTGGGAATGTATGATGTGTGTGTGATGTATGTGAGATGTGATGTATGTGTGTGTGTGTAATGTGTGTGTGATGTAAGTAAGCATTCATTAAGAAAACAATGCTAGTGCACACTACATGTGCACAGGGGCACATTAGAGTTCACTGCCTAGGGGCTCCAAAAATTTAAATCCCACCTGCTTACACATCAATATGTTTTGACATAACTGGTCTAGAGTGCTCAGACGATGAGATCTGCACTCACATTTGAACTATCCTGAATTTCTATTTGTTAAACCTTTGTTGATTTTAAAAAACAGTTTTTCCCGGTTACAATATAAAGTATGTAGTGACTTTATACTTCTCTCGTTTTGACCTTATTTTCCAAATGTATTTATTCCACTTGACAGTCTGCAAGGCACATCTCTTGAAAGTAAGGCCCATTAACTACAAAACATACAGTAGCTGCATAAATTACAATCCATTTTATTGTCTGTATAATTTGCATTTTATGGAAATAGTAATTCCTTCAGGTATCTTAAAGCTTATCAGTTCATTATCTTTTTTTCCTATTTTTTATTTTTTCAAAAAACAATCTGAAAAAAGAATAATGTTACTAATATCCTTTAGCGTTCAGCAAACACTTAAAGCCTTTTCCATTTAAAATCATAAAACTTTTTAAAATATACATTTTGTTGTGCATGCTGCAAAATGAATAACTGATTTATGTAAGGAACATATTCCTGTTTTAAAAAATATTTAAATAAAACACAAATAAAAAAAAAACATGCCACAGAAGTTAAATTAAATTAAAATTTAAATATTAAATTAAATAACACAACATATTTTATATTCATGTAAATCAGCTGGATGTTTTTATTGTTAATATGAAATACCTAAAATAAATAAAAATAGAAATAAAAAAAAAAATTTTTTTAATTTGTTGTAAATTAATTTTTATTGAACATTATGAAAGGATGATATTAAATTTAAAAAAAAAGCAATACAATAAAAATTAGAATAAAAAATTACAAATGTAAAAACACATTTTAGTAATCTACATCAGGCACTTTATGAAAAAAAATACAAAAATTAAGACTGAAAAAACTATGCGAACTACCTTAATACTTTGATATAAAATATAAATGTTCTTTATATTTATATTTATATTTTATGTATGGTTATTTGATCTATAGCATCTTTAGCATACTACTGTATAATACATATGTTAAAAAGCAATAAATGAATTGAATTTGAAATACAATAGCACAAACGCTACCTTTCTAAACCCATATTTACAAAAACACAATATAATGGCCTTTTCTTGAATAGTCATTAACTAGCAATCATGACTATCGCGCTTTTGTGATTCTGACCCCTACGCTCCTGCTTGATAGATGTGCACAATTTCTGTGTCTGTATAAAGATAAATTGCATACTTTTTCAGAGCACACATATTATAAGCATGAGAGGTAAATAGGATTGGACCAAGGTCAATACTGCCCTCAACTTATTTCTACTTAACCTTCAATAAAACATTTATTTCAGGCAGTTGCTTTTAAACAGAACAAACATAAGATACATATACAAATGGGATAAAATGAATTCTACATTAGGAATCAGTTCACGTCTCTTTATAATATTTTTTAGACTGCTAGAAGGTATTTAAGGGCAGTCTGTCCTTGGAGAAATTAAAGAGAGACTGACAGCTCCAGACTATCTACTTCATTTTGAAACCATAATTATTTATATAAATCTTCATCTCCAAAAATGCATTTGTTTTGGATAAAAACGATGCAAATATTCCGACAACCCTCCCCATGATTCTCTGTGGATAGACTGGGGCAAGGAATGGGGAAATGTTTCCAAACAAGAGCAGGCAGATGCAGGTTGGAGTCCAAAGCCGAGGTCTGCTTCAAAGTGAGGCCACAATTTTGAGATTTCAGTCACCTTTTAAGGAAATTCTGTAATGTGTTTCCTCTTTTCCTGGATTCAGCAAAATCACGCAGAAATAGACGAACAAGTATACAAATTAAGCAAATAATAATAGAAAAGCTCATGTCAAATCTGAATCATAAGTTGGTTAGGTGCAAATTGTTCCTCCTCCATCAGTTCTCATTTACAAAGAGAGTTCAGTGTTTTCTTATCCAATCACAGATCATATCCCCGGATGTTTTTTTTCTCCAGGACTACTGTGATCATTAGAGAAACCTCTCCCACTGTAAAAGCAACCTGACATAAGGATGGGGAAACATATGTACCAGACTTCCATGTTAAATAGTTTTAGTTTACAATATCTTAACAGCCATAAATGTCCTCTCATCTGCCCCCTACAAAACAAAACAACTGGAAGAGACAAGATACTGACGCAGTAGTCTGTAGGTTAGTTGTCTAAATGCACCTATATGCAGCACGGGGTGAATGGAAGTACAGAGTCAAGCCACTATTCTATTGTCCAGATCACAATTACATGAGCCCGTAATGGAGCCCGTAAATGTTACTGATATTCAATTGGCTACTTTTAGCTACTCGCATTCCAATTACGAGTTACAGACTCAAACTCTCTCCAGTTGTCAAAACCGTAACTCATATCTCCTCCTTTGATGTTTCAAGCCTGTAAATGTTACCAGTGCTAAAGACACAAAATCCATATTCAATTACAACAATTCAACAAGCCTGCAATTGCCTTCTAACCGCAAATAGCAAATGTATAAAAAAATTAAGTTAAACACCTGTTTGCAAAAGCAAATATAAACACACTACTGTACTTAAAAATAATTGCACAATAGTCTCAAGCTCTGAAATCCGCTTGGACTAGAACAGTTGCTTTCTTGATTTTAATTGATTTCTACATTTCTGGATTGAGAGTCCAATTGCAAATCGGATTTCTAAATACTAATTGATTGTAGTTTAAACTCCATGTTTTAGTGACGTCATGATGGCGGTCTCATTTACTATTGGCTCTGTCTTAAATGAAACTTACGGGCTTGCTTAAATGATCATGATCATGCCCTAAAATTCTATGGTTCATGGTTTGTGTGTTGGGGCTGTGAGCATGTAATTGCAGGCTTAAGTCAATTGAATACATATATATATATATGTAAAAAAAACAATTGGAACCTGCAGCCAATTGGGCCCTCAGTCAGGGATTTTATAGAACAAGATATTTTTTGCAAAGGCCATAAACTATCATGGCTCACATTTTATTAAAAGACTATTGTAATTCATGAACAATGACACATTTGTGAAATACAGTGCCTTGCAAAAGTATTCACCCCCCTTGCCATTTTTCGTGTTTTGTTGCCTCACAACCTGGAATTAACATGGATTATTTGGGGATTTGCATCATTTAATTTACAGAACATGCCCACAACTTTGAAGATGTTTTTTTTGTTTTTTTGTGTGAAGCAAACAACAGATAGGACAAAATAACAGAAAAAGTCAATGTGCATAACAATTCACCCCCTAAAGTCAATACTTTGTAGAGGCATCTTTTGCGGCAATCACAGCACCCAGGTGGCTTTGGATAAGTCTCTATGAGCTTGCCACATCTTACCACTGGGATTTTTGCCCATTTCTCCTTGCAAAACTGCTCCAGCTCCTTCAAGTTGGATGGTTTGTGCTCAAAAAAGGTGTGTATATGTAATGACAGATCATGTGACACTTAGATTGCACACAGCTGGACATCATTTCACTAATTATGGGACTTCTGAAGAGAATTGTTTGCACAGAGCTTTTTATTGGCTTCATAACAAAGGAGGTGAATACATACGCACATGCCAATTTTCTGTTTTCTATTTCTAAAGAAAAGTTTATGTATATATTTTTCTCATTTCACATCACCAACTTAGACTATTGTGTTCTGATCCATTACATACAATTCAGATTAACAAAACATTGAACTTAAGGCTGTAATGTAACAAAATAGGTAAAAAGTCAAGGGGTTGAATACTTTTGCAATGCACTGTATGTAACCAACTAAGAGCATTAACAGCTTGGTGTCTAAGAGGTGTGCTTATCTTATCTATTAGCAGAAGGAGGGTGGAGAGCAGGGGAAAGGGATTTGTTATATTTACAGTATTTTATGTTGATGCCAACACCCTTCCCGTGCACACGTTCAAAGCAGTAATTGTAAGGCCTGTTCTTCTACAAATATAAAAGCCCCTCTCACACACAGCATTCACAAACATGTCATGGATGCCTACAGAAAACAACAGAGGCATCAACATTCATTTTTTTTTCTCATTAAAAACGAGCACAATTAATCTTCTCCTACCTAATTATGTTCTTATGCAGACTTATTTGCACAGCAGTCCTTTATTACACTCATTAACCTACTTCATACTTCTTTTAAATGGCCTATATCCTTCCTTCTCCTGTCTGGTCACCATTGAAAGATCCGCTGCCTTACCTGTGACTCACCATGCATCAAAAGACTGAAAGCATCCAATGGCCATGGTTACTGTCAGCAAGTACTGTCAAAGAGATCCAAAACCAAAACAATAACTCTCCATGCAACAAATATGGAGTCTGTATCATTTCTTTACAACAATAAGTATTTACCAGTACACATTTTGCATGTAAATCTAGACAGTGTCATAAGGGATATTATTCCTTTTTAATACATTTAAGGTTAATGGTGCAAAGTGAGTCATTTTGAATGAATAATGGCTCTCATTATTTAAGAGGAAATATTGGCTCCTACTTAAAATTTAGAATGGTACCACTTTATCACTTGTCTCCTAGATTGTACCTTTAGATTTATTTAGCACAGACACCTTTCTATGTGTAACAATTACTTTATCACTTGGTATCAAGCATACTTAATCTATATGATATATTTTGCCACAATGCGATACTGCTTCACAACACAAAGAACAATACCTATACAAACCAACACTCATTTCTAAGCTTCATCCTAGTCTACCTGCTTACTGGTAACACAATAAAGATGAGAGATCCAGCATCTGATTCAATGTAATCATAGATAATCACGCAGAATTTACTTAGTTTGCTCCAAATTCAACATGACTACAAAAGAATAGTGAATGAGACATTTTAAGAGATTTAAGGTGCTCATTAGGAATCTGACCTCAGTATAGGTTTAGTGCCGATTTGAGGCCTTTGGGTTGGGCTATCCTAGTTGCTTTAGGATCTGCATGCAGCCATACTCATATCATGCACGCTCTTCAATAGTAACAATCAGTAGCACCTTCTAAAAGTTTTTTCAGATAAAAAAGTTATCTAGTTTGACTTGTGCTTTTACAGATGTCAGTGTGCGCCATTCAGCTGTTTTGAGATAAATAGATCATTAATTTCACTATGTGGGAAAACAAGGATGGCTTCTTTCAGCTGATGATTGCTCTTGAAATTAATCTGACTGCATACACCTCCTAAGATTTCAAACAAGAAGAAGTTCCATTTAATTCAAAGCCCGTAATTACCTTCATACTGACCATTTGTCGGCGGGTTCCAAATTTGTTACATATATAGATGTATTTAATTGACTAAAGCCTGCAATTACATGCTCACAGCCCTAACACGCAAACCATGAGCCCGTGCGTAGCATTTTAGGGCATGATCAATTAAGCAAGCCTGTAAGTTATTGTGACGATCCGGGGGTAGGGGCTATTACTGCCGAGTGCCACCTGATATAGACTACACGTTAACTATCCACAAGAACCGTTGGGTTCTTGGAAATCTCGGCACCAGCACTTTGATATATGGCTTCTATGTCAGTCAGAGTCTCTCCATCAGGTATCGGCGCTTCCAGGAGTCTCAGTAAACGTCTTGTGGTAGTGACCGGTACTGGTTACTTAGAGGGTGGAGATAGGTTAATTATTGCTGCCACCAGGAGCAAAATAAGAGACGCACGATTCTATATGTCTCCAGAAGTGTACTGTTTTATTCAAGAAAAGTCAGCAATATTCATAGAAGTTAGATACAGAGGGGGTGTAAACTATGTATCAATGAGAGGGTGTGGCAGACAATTACAGGAGATGACCCCACATGGGGTCTAGCAGTAGTTTGATAGCTTGCACCTGAGAACAATAGGGCTACCTTCTAATACACATCCTGCCATCTCTGTGTCTGAGTGGTCCAGACCTTAGATAGAGTACATGTCAGACGGGATTAACTTAATTTGCTAACAATGGACCAGAACAGATAACAGTACAATACAGGTGTCTGATCACTATAGACTGAGCAACCCCTGTTTTAACCCAATCATGATCACTCGGTCATAGTTTAAACATAACACAGAATACAGTAATATTACATGGGGAATTACATACAGTTTACAGGATAAGGCAGAGACATATGTCATAATATGAAGCATGGTGGTACACTATGGCCCTTTGTTTTGGGGCTATTCACCGACCACCCTCCTGCCCACATTTCCCATGTGGTAATATAATTCCCCTACCCATTTTCCAATGGGGTGGTATGTCCTCTATGGTGGCACAATGCACCAGGATCCAGGCCCTGGAAAGGGGTCCGTGACAGTTACAATTTAGACAGAGCCAATAGTAAATGAGTCTGTCATCATGACGTCAGTAAAACATGGAGTTTAAACTTCAATCAATTAGTGTTTAGAAGTACAATTTGCAATCGAACTTGATGTAGAAATCAATAAAAATCTATAAATCATTTGTTCTAGTACATGCGGCTTCCATGATATGTAATAACTCCTTGATTCCTGGGATCGATATAACACAGAAATATAACATAAAATAAAATCTTTGTTTATGGCAGATTTGCGAGCTTGAGACTGTTGTGCAATTAATTTTAATGCCTTAAATTGCTTCCCCAGTATTTTTAAGTACAGCAGTGTGTGTTTATTTGCTTTTACAGTGTTTAACCCACTTGTGAGTCCTATCTAGTACTTGTATCATTTTTTGATACATTTGCCATTTACAGGTTTGAAGGCAATTGCCGGATTGTGGAATTGTTGTAATTGAATATGGATTTTGCGTCTTTAGCACTGGTAACATTTACAGTCTTGAAACGTCAAAGGAGGAAATAGGACTGAGTTACGCTTTTGACAACCACAGTGCTTTTGAGCCTTTAACTCGCAATTGGTATGCGAGTAGTAAAATGTAGCCAATTAAATATCAGTAACATTTACGGGCTCCATTAGGGGCTTATGTAATTGCGATTTGGACAATTAAATGAGAGCCTCTATTTCTGAGGTAAAGAACATGCACTAGAGCTGTAAACATTTATCAAGATTCATGGATCTAACTGCAACTCCAGCTTTCCCTCTGATCTATGGATTACCATGGTTTTGGAGCAATAATTTAATGATAAACTTGAAGTGCAAGATCATAGCTTTTATATCAGAGCATTGCCTTCATCATTTAACCTCCTGCCTATTAACGGGTTCCAACATGTAATATGGACACATCTTCTCTTTGTCAAAAACAGAGATTCCGTCACTAAAGGAACACATTCAAGACATTCTGAAAAAAGGCTTCATCCAATCATCCACTTCACCAGCTGCTGTATGTATTATATATATACAAAAGAAACAGCCCACACTACAGTCTTCTGTAGACCAACAAATGTAAAATAAGGTCATAATCAAAAACTATTAACCATTACCCCTTGTTTCTGAATTATTCAAAAGACTCCACTTGGCCAAGGTCTAAACCGAGTTTATTGGAATATTTCCACACTCAGTATATCATTTTAATGCTTTTAGATAATTCAATGATTGTGCAACCTGTCAACACTTTTTCCATGACATAATAAAAGATCTGACTGACATATACTTATGTTTTCTTTCTACCTTGAAAACATTGTTGCCAAATCAAAGAAGTTCTCTCTAGATATAGATTCACACCAAGCTTGGAAAATGCAAACTTCATGGAAACGCAGGAAAAAAATATAAAACTTGTTTTTAAATATGATATTTGACTACCTGATTTTAATAAGGTACTCTATTGAAGCACTTTTAGTGTTTGGATGTAATTAACAACCATGAGTGCTAAGCTTTTTTTCTCCACTATACTGAACCTGCTTTGATAAGATTACATTTTAAACTATTGCAGCTAACTCATATGTTGTTGTTTTTATTTTAGCAGACCCTTCAATTTCCTAACATACATTTAGTTTTTAAATGTGCCATGAAATAGCAAAAAGTCAGTACACAGAATGGAAAATCATTTTTATTTACATTTTTATAGAGCATGTCATACAAGTGGGTAAGTGTTTTTTATTACTTTAACATCAAAAGCCTCATAACTCTTCATTTAGTATCAGCTGACCCTTCACAATAATCAAAAATGTAAAATTATACACAAATAGTTTCCATTACAAAATCAAGAGTTGAAAAATAGAATGCAAAATTACACTCTTTTATATATCTTTGCCATTTATATAAAAATATGCATTTCAGTGAATTTTACAACATATGTTTTTCTCCGTTGACTGCAATTTCCATAGGTACCATTTGTATATTAATATCCTATATATTAAACATTAGCTGGGAGATACGGACAAATTTAGACTTTGCACCCTTAAATATATTCCAAAAATGCCACGTTTGCCATTTCTATTGACAATACCAGTTCATTCAATAGGTGGACCTAGGTCCCCTTACTTCCAGATCTTAAGAGCATTTTTACACATTTACTATTGAACTGAGAGCTTAAATAAGCTATATGTTAAATAAAATTATTTTCTCAAGTCTCCATCACTTTGTAAATTTCCACATGTGCCCTTCTACTTCCCATTAAATTAATATATTTGCATATGCATTCATAAAAGTATGGATTCTGGACCTAGGCTTCATTTTCACAAATATATTTGGACCTTCAGGAATTTGGTAAAAAATGATTGACTACACTTAGACTACACAATCAAATTAATTTATATTACACTGACAGGCTTCTGGGTAACCAGAAAATACCTGTTTCATCCCACTATTAGATATAAGCGATTAATAGCATTTATAAAATAAATGTTTGATTGATTGGCTGAAATTACATTCTGCTTGGATACTATGTGGGTGGTCATTTTTCATTAAACATGAAGCCACTTCATTTTGAAGAGGGGATTGATTACAATATGATATTAGAAATTATATAAATTTAGGACAAATGTTCTTGTCTGTGGCTATATTATATTGAAACCTCACAAAGACTTGCAAAGATCAGTTGAGGGCCACCTACCAACAGCAGCCTTTGATAAAGGGAAGCTCTTCGTTTGTTTGCTTTCTTATTGACCTCCATGAGCAAGTATATATATATATATATATATATATCACATATTATAATTGTCGAACTACAAGACGTCGTCACGCTTTGCGTGGTGTGTACGATTTAGGCGATGAGTGCCAAAGGTGCTCATTGCCTGCAAGCCTCGCGTTGCGAGCCATAAAGGCACTAAAACTTGCAGCACAACACTTAGGCGATGATCGCCTTTGCGAGCCTCGCGTAGCGAGGTGAGCCGTTAAGGCATTACACCTCACAGCACTTGGGCGATAAGCACTGATGGCGTGTGGTGTGTACGATTTAGGCGATGAGTGCCAAAGGTGCTCATTGCCTGCAAGCCTCGCGTTGCGAGCCATTAAGGCACTAAAACTTGCAGCACAGCACTTAGGCGATGAACGCCAAAGGCGCTCATCGCATGCGAGCCTCACGTAAGGCACTAACACGCACAGCGCTTGGCCGATGAGAGCCGATGGAGTCAATGAAACATGCAGGACTAAGCCTACAAACACTTAGGAAACGCGGGATAGCCTTATAGCCTTATTAAATTCACATTCGCCCAATTGAATAGGGCTCTATATAAGCACATAGCAGCTTTTTTTAAAATAAGTTTTTATTTACTGAAGACCTTGCTTTTGCATAGAACTTCACTAAATAAACCCTTCTGGAAAACAAATATGCTATGTGCTTATATACAGACGTATTCAATTGCCCCATTCGAAATTTAATAAGGCTGTTAGGCTGCAAGCAGTTGACGAACGTGCAACTTAGAAAAAAAAAGATTACGAGACATATGAGGTAGGAAAAATACGAAGTTAACGGCCGAACCGTAAAAAACAAAATACACAAAAAACACAGGTGGAACGCGAATTTAAGTCGATTTTAAAGAGTTTCGGCACTCGAAAATTGGCTAAGCGAGAAAAAAATGTCGGCCCAAAAAAATGAAAACAAGGCTACACGACCCTGGACCGCGCAACACACCACCAAACGCGTAACACTTTCACACAGGAACGTACGAGGTACAAAATACACTACAACAAAGGATGCCAAATACTCGTGAACCGCGTAGCACATACACAAACTACGCTACTTTACACTCCAAACTTGCACATCACAACATTACACATCTACAGTAGCGCTTTACACAAATAAACCAACGGTTTTCCCTTGCGCACGCAGCCTACTTCTTATGCACAGTTGGGACATTCATAAAAAAATCTACACAGGCCAGCAACAGTCCAACTGGACATTATATGGTGCAGGAAAATGAAAAAAGATGGTTAGCACTTCATCCTATTGATTGATGGATATATTAATTACAAATAGGTAAAGTGAATTAATTCATTAAGTAACTAATTCATTGATTATTATTTATAAAAATATAGACATATGTATTTGTCTTTGTGATGAGCGCAGAGGCTGCTCAGAGGAGCAAAAGTACACTAGAGGAGAGGCTCGAAATGAGCGACGTAGGTCCTCACAGTACAAAAACCTTCACATTGCCATGGCTTCAAATTTTATTGACCGTCATTTTTTGACGGGCAAGTCGCTAGTATGTATATATTATTTATAGGCATGGATTTTCTATAAGGTGAACAAGATAGTTACCTAGAGGCGCTGTGCACACTGGAACGCTGTAAACACTCACTACCCCTGTTTGAATTTTTTTTACGAGGCTTAGTGGTAGGAGAGGGAGAATGTGGCATTGAACTTCTATGTGCAATCCCGGGTGCATCTATGCTTTAAGAAATCTGCAATCCTATCATTGAAATCCTTGGAATGCATATGCATGCTGATGATAACAATATCTGTCACCGCCATTGCTCCACATTCAGCTCTGGCCCTAGTAATGTGCTTATCAGAAAGATGCCTCTACTGTGCATAATGTAATTAGGGGAATTAAATTGAAGGTATTACATCTTTATAAAAAAATCAAGGTACCGTATATACTCGAGTATAAGCCGAGTTTTTCAGACCTTTTTTTAAGGCTAAAAAGGCCCCCCTCTGCATATACTCGAGTCACTCTCCCCTCCGTGTCTCTATAACCCCCCCCCGTGTCTCTCTAACCCGCCCGCGTCTCTCTACCCCCCGTGTCTCTTTACCCCCCCATGTCTCTCTAACCCCCCGTGTCTCTCTAACCCGCCCGTTTCTCTCTACCCCCCGTGTCTCTCTACCACCCCGTGTCTCTCTAACACCCCCGTGTCTCTCTACCCCCCGTGTCTCTCTACCCTCCGTGTCTCTCTAACCCCCCATGTCTCTCCCCCCTCCTCATCCTCAACCCCCCTCATTCTACCCTTCTAAATACCCCCTTCCTCTCCCTTTTCCCTCACTTACCTGCATCTGAAGCTCCTGCTCCGGCCTCCGCTCCTACCGGGTCTTGACGTGTCGCGCATGTGACGTCACGGCATTAGCATATACCGTGTGCAGGCGCCCGGTAAATGCTAATGACGTGGCGCGCATGTGACATCACGTCATTAGCATGCCATGATGTCACATGCGCGCCACATCAAGACCCGGAAGGAGCGGAGGCCGGAGCGGGAGCTTCAGATGCAGGTAAGTGAGAGGAAAGGGGGGGGGGGGGGGAGTACTTAGAGGAGTAGAATGAGAGGGGGGGTTTAGAATGAGGAGGGGGGTAGAATGAGGGGGGGTTGAGGATGAGGAGGGAGGTTGAGGAGGGAGTTGAGGATGAGGGGGTTGAGGAGGGAGGTTGAGGATGAGGAGGGATGATGAGGAGGGAGGTTGAGGATGAGGAGTGGGGTTGAGGAGGGAGGTTGAGAATGAGGAGGTGGGGAAGAGACACAGGGAAGGGAGAGGGGTGGAAGAGGCACAGGGAAGGGAGAGGGGGGAAGAGACACAGGGAAGGGAGAGGGGAGAAGAGACACGGGAGAGAGAGGGGGACACAAGAGGGGGGCACAGAGGTCACAAGAGGGACACAGGGGGCAGCACATTTTCCACCCTCGGCTTATACTCGAGTCACTCATTTTGCCCAGTATTTTGTGGTAAAATAGGTGCCTCAGCTTATACTCGGATCGGCTTATCGAGTATATACGGTAATAAAAAATAAACTAAATGAAAATTCCCAGTGCCAGATAAAGGAATATTGATGTTTACTACATACATACATACTACATACATGTGTATTTATATATATATTATATGTGGTGTTCATTTATGGAAGCACATTTAAGTCTGTTGATTTTCTTCTGTATCATCCTAAATTTATATATATACACAAGTGGTGTGTTTAGGCCTAGGCCCACAAGCTCTAGTCCTAGGGCAGCACATTTTCGGGGGCAGCAGCATAATATGCTGGTGTAGTACCATAGAATAATGGCTGCATACGGAGGCAGAGATACCGCCAGTGCAATGGTGCAAGGCACTGAGGCCCCTGGCCTCTGACGGGTCCCCTCTTTGTAAAAGGATTAAAAATCGATCTATATTCACTTATGTTAAAAATACCCTCTCCAATGCCACATTGCCAGTAGAACTCGATGGCAGAGCAAGACCCCATAGAATAAACCTCCTTCTCAAACTATAGACAGACTGGCAGTGTAATATCAGAGCCATATACATATAAGATTGTATTTAAAATGATTTTATGTTCCTGCCTGCATACCTGCTCTTGTTTGTTTTTGAGTTATATACTTCACAAGCATGTGGGATTTTTCGACCAAACTACAGCGATCCGTTAATATAATGTTTTTAGTCTTATCTTAAAATATTGATTCTTAGCAGATCTTACTATATGTATATGTAATTAATCGATATGTGATCTCTTGCATATGAGAGACAGTCATGAAAATAACTTCTAGGTGGTGAACGTTATCTTAGAAATTAGTTTGATTTAATTCTACAAACAATGCAAGAGACTAGTTGAAAATCATAAAGTCCAAGGAATTAAAAGAGGATGTCTTGCTTACGGTATAAATCTTTATATTACAAAGCCAACACAAGGCTCTTTAGTTTAATGTATTTGTCCTAAAATGCTTTATTTCTTACTAAATATGTATTTCAGTCTATTTTATGAAGCTATATATACAAATTCCTAGTAAATTAGTGATGATACCAGATAGTATAAGAAATTGTGTATGTGTACCTAAACTGTTTTTTGTCTTTTTTTTACTTTTTTAATTCCAGTCCCACATTTTTTTTTATAAATAAGAAAAAATACAAATTTAAGGGAAAAACACATATCATATATTAGCATATTTGGACTGTCTTGCATTATTATCTTGTTCATATTACTCCACTAATGAGAGCATAAAATTACTGATAATATGGCAGTAAGAGACTAATATTATGAAGAAAACCAAAATCTGAAACCTCAGTATGATGAAGAAAAGGTATTTGATCCCAGAGTAAAGCAAGAAACTAAAATGTGATCTGCTAAACCAATTGTCTAAGACATAAATAAGATATATCTTTGAACATCATATGAGAAGAGTGCATGTACCCTATAAAGGGAAAGGCCTTAGGTCTATTTCAAAGGGAAAAAAACATGGAAATGTTGTAGGCAGATAACAGGATGTTCCCAGGTAATTATGTACAATGTAAATAGACCACGCTCACAACTTGTTCTTATGTTAAGAAACATTATACCATTAATTACATCAAAGCAATACTTGGTACAGTATCCTCACAATGGACTGAAAAGCTTGCCTTGTGGCACTCCATATAAAATAATAAAGGGGAGGAACTTAGTTGAATTTAATATGTTGCATGGTTTGTGGCTTAGTATATCTTTATAATTAACGGATCACCATCACTACATCAGCACAATTATTTGCACACACTCTCTGATGGGTTACACTGTCGAAAATAAACAATTTGCTGCAACTATATAGTTAATTACATAGTTAAATGTGATTAAATATATAGTTAAGTTTGGTAAAATGGAAAAAAAAATCATAACTTAAGATGTGTATGAAAGCCCAGAAATTAAACATTCTTTGCTTTGTTTGCACCTTCACAAACAAAAATGAATGGGGTAACCCCCTTTACTGTGCATATTTTTCATGTCATTAAAAATACCCCTAATACCATTTTTTTGTTTTATAGAAAATGCTTTAACCAGGTGACTTAATTAATTTTATATTTCTCAATGTAATTGTTGTATCAAATTTACACTTCACTTCTTAGAATCACCAATGTAGGGTGTAATTATTCCCAGCTTTGAGTTACCGGTATATCTAAACATCTACAAAATTGCAATTGGATTAAAGAATTATTAATATATAAATGTACATGGCATTTTCTTAATATCACTCTAATATGATTGTAAAAACAAATTACAATAAGGAAAAATAGATTATTTTGTTTAAACAACATTGAAGAAAAATATGTTACACAAGGCTATAAAGATTGAACATATAGAAAAGTAGAACCAGATAAAAGTGCCTCTACTGGATATTTATATTTTTAGTGTGGAATGTTATCATTTTATTCTCATTATCAGATGTTAACAACTCTAATGAATAATGAAAGTTTTTTTTTTTTTGGCAAAAATAACATCAATTCATTTTTTTAAATGTACAGCCTTATTAAATTGCGATTCGGCCAATTGAATAGGGCTCTATATAAACAGAGCATATTTTTTACAGAAGTTTTTAGTTAGTGAAATTCTATCCAAAAGCAAGGTCTTCACTAACTAAAAACCTCTGTAAAAAAATATGCTCTGTGCTTATATAGAGCCCTATTCAATTGGCCAAATCGTAATTTAATAAGGCTGTAAGTTTTTTAGTGATTAATTATTATTTTGTAGTAGAATTTACCATTTTGTTGCCCAGCTTTGTAATCACTCACTTGTGCTTTGAAAAAGAAGTATAACAGTCATGGCAACTTCCATGCACAATCAGAGTCTGGTAAAATTATGATTTCCTTTGAAAATGTTTTATGCCCAAGAATTACATAGCTGCTCATGTTGTTAATTAGTTGCATACTTCACAAACATTTAAAGTATTTGCTGATCTACAGTTGTCCTTTAAAGGGCCACCAAAGTCCCAAATTTATAGTATACTCTTTTGAAAAATACACTTGAGAATGGGCACATATTTTTAGAAATTAAGAAAAGCCTTTCATCATATATATAATTGTCGTAATTATGGGCAATTGGTAATTATTTTATGCCCATGACTTACAGGCATGTTGTAAATTTCTGAAAAGCTTGCAAAAAGGCTGTGTAATACAGCAAGCACATGCTTAAAGGAAGCCCAGGTTAAAATGTTTATGGATTGCAAGCAGTGCAAGATGGAACCCCTGGGCAGTGAAGTAGAGGAGCCCCTGCAAGTGCGCCATTTTTCCCTTTTCTGTGCGTGTATATCGCTCTCTTGCTGTGTGCGCAAATCACAGACATTTCCCCATAACAGACATTTTTACTACATAGCTACTCATATACACGGCGAGCTATTACTTGTTTATTTCTAAGCTAAAAAAGGGGTGGCCTCCACAGGAAAGCACCCTTAGGCGTCTGCCTAGTTGGCCTAATGGATAATCTGGCCATGCTTGCCAGAGCAAAGCTTTTGTGGGCACATCTGCATGTCCCTGCCCAGGTTCCCAGAATGCAGTGTAATAACTGTATTTCTCGGAATTCTGAGCAGGAAATAAGAATTTTAACTCGTTTTAGACATTCAATTGTGAACACAAATGTACTATTTATATATTTAAAAACTTTACAAACGTGAAGTTTTTCTCCGTCTCAACCTTGTTTTATTTCATGTACATGTTGTTTTATTGTGCGTGTTTTTAAGCTGCCGGTAGCTATAACCCATCAAACAATTAAGCCACTGAATGACAGTGATAAACACATAAATAAGTGAGCTTTGCATACAGACTGGAGTCTCTCTGCACAGATATTCTCAAGAGACACTTCAATACAGGTAACAAGTAGCTTGCTACACTGAAGATTAAATAGAGAAATAGATCTCTTTCTCGTAATACAACGGGGTCAAAAGGCGCTGCAATACACCTGCCATGTGTTACACACTCCCCATCCATTTGACATCTGTGTGCAAATTCAAAAGGCAGCGTGGCCCTTGCAAAGTAGGATTTCTTAGCAAATCACAGCCTGACATGGAATACAGAATATGATATCCCTATCAGCTTACCTGTATAATGTCTTTCGGTATTAGACTATTGAATTAAGGTTAGCAGGTGCAGACTTTTTTGGGAAGACGGCGGCTGTTAATGTCGTCAGAATACAAACCATTTAGTAAAATACAAAATGTTAGACATTTAAATCATGTTGCATTCAAAATGCAGTACAAGGATATCACTTACAATAATGAGTCTTACAGAACAGTATAATGTGCCTCTGGGAAGCATTGTGAACCTTTCAGTTGTCATACAAGTATTTAATAGATTTTTTAAAAAAACATCAAAGTACTACAGTTGCCTTGATTATTATGTAAGGAACAGCTGAAAGTAAAAAAAAAATCGCTTTATACTCAATGTTACCTTATTAGCCTGAAAAGATCCATATATGACAGATGCTGGCTAATACACTTTTAAGCTGCCAATAAAGAAAAAGCCTTAGGGAGAAAACAGATAATGATGAGCAGTGTCAGAAGTTTTTATTTCTGAAGCCAAAGCAGCACTTGTTCACTTAGGCTTAATTCTAATGTCAATTTATAAGGAGCGAAGACTCACAGTATTTTATATCTGATGGGAACACTTCAACAATTTTGATTTAAATCAATTTATGCACATTTTAGCAAACTGAGTTTTTTTGTGGAATAACCTTAACTTTTTAAGATATATTTTAAAGCCGTGCATAAGAGCTAAAAGCCCAATAGAGTATAAATGATGTGTTATGTTCTTGGGAAATTATTCTGCAAATGCAACAAAAAAAAATAAAAAAAATAAGCCAAAGACGAAATGATTGCTTTATTTTTCTGCATAACATAAAGTACAAGGTCTTATTTTCCCTGAAGAAAGCTTTTTATTTATTAATGAAGATAATGGTGCAATTTACACAAACTTCAATGTTATTTCTTGGCGAATGGCGAGAATTATAATTATACATTAGTAGGTATAAGGAATATATGCAAATTTCTTTCTTCAAGAATATTTACATGTCTATGTAAATATATATTTGCAGTAAAAAAAAATAATCAAAAACTATACTTTTTTACAGAACATGTTCAACGGCAAGTTTTTGAGGACAACTTCACGTTTGTGAAGAATGCAACAAACAAACAATATTAGTAGCAATGTGTGCTATGGGCATAAAAGCATTTTCAGAGATAATATTCACTTTTGCAGACTCTGTTAGTGTATAGGAGCTGCCATGACAGTAATACTTCCTTTTTTGAAGGTATGAGAGGGCGGGTACAGCGAAGGCAAGAAGACAAGTTTACTTGTAACCAACCGCCTTCTACTAAGGATGAGAGAGCAAGAGATATCAATGGTCTCTTCTTCAACTCCTTAACAGACAATAAAACAATATAGTAGGGCACATAGTTTCAGGTTCCAAGTCAAAAAATTGTTCAGGCACAAGCAGAATATGCTAAAGGAATTTTGCTAAAAATGCTTTTATGCTCATTGCTTAAAAAGCTACTAATATTGTTAGTTTGTTACATACTTAACAAACATAAGAATTTCCCCCCCGAACTACAGTGGTACTTATATCCAAAATAGGAGCGGAGCTACCAGTGGTTCAGGTGCTGCAGTGCACCAGGGCCCTACTCTGGGGGGCCCAGTAATGTGTATATTTTTTTTTTGCATTTAATTTTATTTTCTGTGTGGTAGGGCCCCCCTTGGGCCTCTTAGACCCGGCCCAAACCACCCCGGCCCATTGTGCCACCCCTCCCCACACACTGGATCATATTTGGGCCCTCCTCATTCCCCCTGTGCCTCCTTAGCTTCTCACCTCCTTGGCCAGAAATTGGTGCGTACCTGTTTAAAAGGCGGCATTTCTTCTTAGGTGACAGTGTGGAGCAGTTCTTAGGGAGGGGAGCTGTTGGTACTGGGGGGGGGGGGGGGACGGTACAACTCAAACAAATGTTACAACCCCCAAAATGGGGGGGGGGGGGGTGATTTTTTTTTGTACCAGGGCCCTCCAATCTCTAGGTCCGCCCCTGATCCAAAACAATTTTAACAGGATGATACTTCACGTGACATGTTAAATTTTCATTTTCTTTTCCACTGATTTGAATATAGTAGATTTTAACTTTAGTGTTGAGATCCACTGGGGAAAAGCCTAGAAATTTTGGAAGCTTGCAACAAAATGAAGGATAATATGTTTTAAAGTTTTAGCCCCCAAACCTTTTTCTCCAAGATCCACTTAAAAATGATAAACATGTGTATTTATGAAATATAAAATGAAATATTAAGCAATACTTGTGTATGTATTTAATTAAATTTTATGTGTTATGCATTTTTTTTAATAAATATTATTTATTATTACTAGTGATGTCCTGAACAGTTCGCCGGAGAACTATTCGCGATTTTCGCATGTTCGCGTTCGCATTGAACGGCGAACACATGCGCTTTTCGGTCCGCCCCCTATTCTTTATCATTGAGGGAACTTTGACCCTGCACCTTACAGTCAGCAGACACATTCCAGCCAATCAGCAGCATACACTCCCTTCCAGGGACTTCCATCTGAAGGACAGCCTCCATTTTAGAATCATTCTGAAGCTACATTCGTTGAGAGAGGACATATAGTCTACCTGCTGCTGATTTAATAGGGAAATAGATAGCCAGGCTGCGTATTTAGCTTTCACTATACACCTGAAGGACTCATTTGATATCTGCTGCAAGGACAGCAACCCAAAAAGCCCTTTTTAGGGCTAGAACATCATTTCTTTTATTATTTTTTTCTGTGTAATCTAATTACATATGCCTGCCTGCTAGCGTGTGTGTGAGGCCTATTGCATCTACTCTGCCAACTTTTGCCTGTGTTCAGTGACACTCATATCTGGTGCAACCGTAGAGTACAGTGACATAAAACAACCCTTTTTTTTCTGTAATCGATTGAATATCAGTTGCCTGCCTACAGGCGTGTGTGTGAGGCCTATTGCATCTACTCTGCCAACTTTTGCCAGTGCACAGTGACACTCATATCTGGTGCAACCGTAGTGTACAGTGACATAAAACAACCCTTTTTTGACTGTAATCGATTGAATATCAGTTGCCTGCCTACAGACGTGTGTGTGAGGCCTATTGCATCTACTCTGCCAACTTTTGCCAGTGCACAGTGACACTCATATCTGGTGCAACTGTAGGGTACAGTGACATAAAACAACACTTTTTTGACTGTAATCGATTGAATATCAGTTGCCTGCCTACAGGCGTGTGTGTGAAGCCTATTGCATCTACTCTGCCAACTTTTGCCAGTGCACAGTGACACTCATATCTGGTGCAACCGTAGTGTACAGTGACATAAAACAACCCTTTTTTTCTGTAATCGATTGAATATCAGTTGCCTGCCTACAGGCGTGTGTGTGAGGCCTATTGCATCTACTCTGCCAACTTTTGCCAGTGCACAGTGACACTCATATCTGGTGCAACCGTAGTGTACAGTGACATAAAACAACCCTTTTTTTTCTGTAATCGATTGAATATCAGTTGCCTGCCTACAGGCGTGTGTGTGAGGCCTATTGCATCTACTCTGCCAACTTTTGCCAGTGCACAGTGACACTCATATCTGGTGCAACCGTAGTGTACAGTGACATAAAACAACCCTTTTTTTTCTGTAATCGATTGAATATCAGTTGCCTGCCTACAGGCGTGTGTGTGAGGCCTATTGCATCTACTCTGCCAACTTTTGCCAGTGCACAGTGACACTCATATCTGGTGCAACCGTAGTGTACAGTGACTTAAAACAACCCTTTTTTGACTGTAATCGATTGAATATCAGTTACATAGTTACATAGTTACATAGTATTTAAGGTTGAAAAAAGACTTTCAGTCCATCAAGTTCAACCTTTTAAGATCTTCTCTGATCTGCAATATGCGGATTAACTATTAATTCATTAGTTGTTAATTAATTATTAATCAATTATTTAATGTTTTTTCTTTTTTTTCTTTTTTATTATTATTAATTCGTCCAGAGGAAGGCAAATAGAAAAAAAAATAAAAAAAATAAACAAGCGAGACTCGCCCGCCTGCCACCACCATCAACACTAGCACCACAGCCGCTTCACTTGATCCGTCAGCAGAGTTATTTACACATCCGTTGGAAGAAATGAGTGATGCACAAACATTAGTGCCAGAGGATGTAGATAACAGGGATATGTCCCAGTCAGGCAGCATTACACACATGGACATACGGTCTGATGATGATGATGATGTTGTACCCGGTGCTGCTTCCTTTGTTGAGTTGTCAGATACAAGTGAAGCGGTTGATGATGACGATGCGTCCGTGGATGTCACGTGGGTGCCTGCTATAAGAGAAGAAGAAGAGGAGGAAAGTTCAGATGGGGAGACAGAGAGGAGGAGGAGACGAGTTGGAAGCAGCGGGAGGTCGTCGAAAGTAGCTAGTGGCACAGTCAGACAGCATGCATCGGCACCCGGGGTCAGCCAGACACGCATGCTGTTGCCAACACCAGAATGCCATCATTGCAGAGCTCAGCAGTGTGCCAATTTTTTTATGTTTCTGCCTGTGACAACAGCGATACCATTTGCAACCTGTGCGAAAAGAAACTTGGGAAGAAAACAGTCGTGGGAAGTCCAACACCCACCTAGGTACAACTTCTTTGCGAGGGCACATGATGTACAAGCAGCACACAAAGTCAAAGCCGCCATCCTCCTCCTAGTCCAGCATCTTCAGCCACGTCAACCACTGCTGCCCTGCTTGCCCCCTCTCAACCATCCGTCACTCTGTGTCTCGCCCTGAGCAGTCCCTGCTCATCTGCCCACAGTCAGGTGTCTGTCAATGACATGTTTGAGCGTAAGAAGCCAATGTCACAAAGTCACCCCCTTGCCCGGCGACAGCTGCCTTGTCTGAACTCTTAGCCCGCCAGCTTTTACCATACAAGCTGGTGGAGTCTGAAGCGTTCAAAAAATTTGGAGCTATTGGGACACCGCATTGGAAGGTACCCGGCCGAAATTTCTTTGCACAAAAGGCAATCCCCAACCTGTACTCGATTGTGCAAAAGGAAGTAATGGCATCTCTGGACCACAGTGTTGGGGCAAGGGTCCATCTGACCAAGGATACCTGGTCTGCAAAGCATGGTCGGGGCAGGTATATCACCTACACTGCGCATTGGGTAAACCTGGTGACGGCTGCCAAGCATGGAATACGTGGCTCTGCAGAGGAGTTGGTGACACCCCCACGACTTGCAGGCAGGCCTGCTGCCACCTCCTCTTCTCCTCCTACTCCATCCTCTTCCTTAACTTCCTCGGCTGAGTCCTCTTCTGCTGCTGCTATGTCTTGCTCCCCATCAACGGCACCCCCCCAGCTCCACAGGTACTATTCCACATCCCGGATACGGCAGTGTCACGCCGTCTTGTGGTTGACTTCCCTGAAAGCAAAGAGTCACACCGGACCAGCACTCCTGTCCGCCCTGAACGCACAGGTGGATCAGTGGCTGACTCCGCACCAACTGGAGATCAGCAAAGTGGTTTGTGACAACGGAAGAAATGTGTTGGCGGCATTGAATTTGGGCAAGTTGACACATGTGCCGTGCATGGCACATGTGTGTAATCTGATTGTACAACGCTTTGTGCATATGCACCCAGGCTTACAGGATGTCCTGAAGCAGGCCAGGAAGGTGTGTACCCATTTCAGGCGTTCCTACACGGCCATGGCGCACTTTACAGATATCAGCGGCGAAACAACATGCCAGCGAGGCGCTTGATTTTAGACAGCCGGCCGACATTGGAATTCAACACTCCTAATGTTCGACCGCCTGCTCCAACAAGAAAAGGCCGTTAACGAGTATTTGTATGACCGGGGTGCTAGGACAGCCTCTGTGGAGCTGGGGATTTTTTTGCCACGTTACTGGACACTCATGCGCAATGCCTGTAGGCTTATGCGTCCTTTTGAGGAGGTGACAAACCTGGTCAGTCGCACCCAGGGCACCATCAGCGACATCATACCATTTGTTTTCTTCCTGGAGCGTGCCCTGCGAAGAGTGCTGGATCAGGCCGTAGATGAGCGTGAAGAGGAAGAGGAAGAGTTGTGGTCACCATCACCACCAGAAACAGCTTTATCAGCATCGCTTGCTGGACCTGCGGCAACGCTGGAAGAGGATTGTGAGGAAGAGGAGTCAGAGGAGGAATGTGGCTTTGAGGAGGAGGAGGAAGACCAACCTATCTGGTACCCGTGGTGTTGTATCTGGCTGGGGGGAACAACATACCTTCAGTGAGATCACTGAGGACGAGGAATGGGACATGACTGTTGAGGGACCCTCGTATAAAAAGGATGAAGGAGAACGACCTGTACTGGGTGTCCACGCTACTAGACCCCCGGTATAAGTAGAAAGTGCCTGAAATGTTACCGAATTACCACAAGTCGGAAAGGATGCAGCACTTCCAAAATAAATTAATTAATTAAGTATGCTTTACACAGCGTTTAAGGGTGATGTCAAAGCACAACGGCAATCTAACAGCGGAAGAGGTGAACATAATCCTCCTCCTCCCACGATCACGCCGGCAAGGAGAGGACACTTTACAGACGTGTTGTTGATGGAGGACATGCAGAGCTTTTTAAGTCCTATGCATCGCCACAGCCCTTCGGGGTCCACCCTCAGAGAACGACTCGACCGTCAGGTAACAGACTACCTCACCATAACTACAGATATCGACACTATGAGGAGCGATGAACCCCTTGACTACTGGGTGTGCAGGCTTGCCCTGTGGCCTGAGCTATCCCAATTTGCCATAGAACTTCTGTCCCCCGCTTCAAGTGTCCTGTCAGAAAGGACCTTCAGTGCAGCAGGAGGTTTTGTCACTGATAAGAGAAGTCGCCTAGGTCAAAAAAGTCTAGATTACCTCACCTTTATTAAGATGAATGAGGGATGGATCCAGAAGGGACTGACAGTGGGCGATACATTTGATTAAAAAAGGCCTGATAGATGAGCTGCCTTGATCTAATTATGGTCCACACGCTGCTGTATTTTATCCCTAAATGCCGGATGACTTGCGTGACTTTTTGTAAAACCAATTTAAGACCGGTGTCCCCTATTTCTGGGTCAGGGAGTGTGTGAAATGCCTCAGCCTACAGTAATTGTAATGTTCTGACAGCAGTAGCTCATGCTTGTCCCTCAGTTCCTCATAGGTGAGCATCTGGCCCTTTACTAACCAGTCTCCCAGTCTATCTAGTTTCCTTGACCTCCACCAGTGTTGTGATGTTGTGCTCATGTGTTTCGGGGCCTGAGGGTGGTCAAGAATTGGGTGGATCCAGGGAACAAACCCGTGTGTTTCTTGGCCCATTTCCAGTATGATAGTGAGTGTCTGATTAGGGGGTTTGGAAAGTTTTTAAGGCTCTGAGGCAATTCTGATAGCCAAGCCACCTTGTCCCAGGTTAAGGGCCTTAAAGTGTGGTTCTCTAAATACACACAGGCCGGTTGATGACATATAGAATGTGCTATTGGGAGGAAAGATAGGTGACGTAACAGGTATTAAACTGATAGGAATGAATAGTACAACTTAATACACCACTCCTATCTGGTGGCACCTTAGATTGCACGCGCAGTGCCCCAAATTTGAAGTGGGAGGACCGACCAAGCATCTTTTTCCATCTCCCTGTTCCAAAAATCCTTGCCATATACACGTCCCCTGATAGGTGACGTAACAGGTATTAAACTGATAGGAATGAATAGTACAACTTAATACACCACTCCTATCTGGTGGCACCTTAGATTGCACGTGCAATGCCCCAGATTCGAAGTGGGAGGACCGACCAAGCATCTTTTTCCATCTCCCTGTTCCAAAAATCCATGCCATATACACGTCCCCTGATAGGTGACGTAACAGGTATTAAACCGATAGGAATGAATAGTACAACTTAATACACCACTCCTATCTGGTGGCACCTTAGATTGCACGCGCAGTGCCCCAAATTTGAAGTGGGAGGACCGACCAAGCATCTTTTTCCATCTCCCTGTTCCAAAAATCCATGCCATATACACGTCCCCTGATAGGTGATGTAACAGTTATTAAACTGATAGGAATGAATAGTACAACTTAATACACCACTCCTATTTGGTGGCACATTACATTGCACGTGCAGTGCCCCAAATTCGAAGTAGGAGGTCCGACCAAGCATCTTTTTCCATCTCCCTGTTCCAAATATCCATGCCATATACACGTCCCCTGATAGGTGATGTAACAGGTATTAAACTGATAGGAATGAATAGTACAACTTAATACACCCTTCCTATTTGGTAGCACCATAGATTACACGCGCAGTGCCCCAAATTTGAAGTGGGAGGACCGACCAAGCCTCTTTTTCCATCTCCCTGTTCCAAAAATCCATGCCATATACACGTCCCCGGATAGGTGACGTGACAGGTATTAAACTGATAGGAATGAATAGTACAACTTAATACACCACTCCTATCTGATGGCACATTACATTGCACGTGCAGTGCCCCAAATTCGAAGTAGGAGGTCCGACCAAGCATCTTTTTCCATCTTCCTGTTCCAAAAATCCATGCCATATACACGTCCCCTAATAGTGGACGTAACAGGGATTAAACCGATAGGAATAGTACTACTTAACAGTACATACCTTATAATAACTCACAGAGAGGCGACACAGAGAGAGGAGTCTGATGAAGAGGAGTCAGAGGAGGAAGGTGGCTTTGAGGAGGTGGAAGACCAAACACACCAGGCGTCCCAGGGGTCTTGTTGTCACCTTACGGGGACCCTTGGTGGCTGGGTGGAGGAAGAGACCTTCAATGAGGTCAGTGAGGACAAGAAACGGGACATGGCTAGCTTGGTATCCAACCTTGTGCAAATGTGGAGTTTGCGGTTGTGCAAAGGGACTGTTTGCGTTTTTTTGCGGTGCATTAAACGGGGAGATTGGTCTGTTACTGTGAAACGGGTGTAACCCTTACGCTACCTGATCGATACAACATCATACCTGATGTTTTAAAGCATGTTATTTTAAACAATTTAGGAATGTTAGGTGATTTATGCCCTTTATGGCTTAAAACCAGACTCTGCATCAACTATGTAATTTTCCGTGGGAGTTTTGCCATGGATCTCCCTCCAGCATGCCCCAGTCCAGGTGTTAGTCCCCTTGAAACAACTTTCCCATCACTATTGTGGCCAGAAAGAGTCCCTGTGGGTTTTGAAATTCGCCTGCCCATTGAAGTCTATGGCGGTTCGCCGATGTTCGCCCGTTCGCGAACATTTGTTGAAAATCGCGTCCGCGGTTCGCGAACTGAAAATTTGATGTTCGCGACATCACTAATTATTACAAGTAGTTGTATTGTCAACCCACAAATGCCATGACATTATGAACCACCTGAATGAAGCTCACAAAGCACTGGTGGGCTGTAGACACATCTCATTTAAAGGGTCACAAAAAAGATGTGTCCTTTTTTTTGAAGTTTATAAAATACAACCGCATGAATTACAGTTTTCAATAATTGAGAACAATTATGGATTTACATTTTTAGTGTCCCTAGACAGTGAATTTAATGTTGGCCCTCTGCAAGCATGCACCACTGTTTTTTTACTTATGTGTACAGATAACAACATTTCCCTGCTAACTTAATTACTGTGCACTAACATTTAGCTGACACTTACCCCTTGTGAGAGCACATGCTTCTGACATCTTCTTGGGCTGTTTAGCTACCAGAGAGAACCTTTCCTCGTATCAAATTTTCTATAAAAGTCGGCAGAAAGATGTGTCGTTTACTCTGCCAGAAATGTAGATAAGGTGCAAACCATGTCATGTAAATACATTATTGACTCCAGGGAGCTGCTCTGAATACTCTACATCTTTCCACTCTCCTAGCTGAAGCACTTCAGTTCTACTTTCAGCTGCTCCTTAAACGTAGCTGTGAATTCTTTTATAGTGACATCAGTTTCCTAGTGAATATAAGTAGATGTGGTTCTTTTACCTATAGTTTATACCATGTAACATCAACAGAAAAACTACAACTCCCGGCTTGCTGTTTAGATTGGCAGCACATTGCAGAGGATCTTTGCTGTTCCTGTCCCCAAGGAACAAAACCTTTTTTCTAGAAGAAACATGGTATATACAAAGCAGTGCTCTAGGTTTGTTCTGAGGCACTTTCAGTACTGGAACATGGTGCTGGAAAGTAAGTGCTGACAGACCAGCTGCCTACTCTGCCTAATGATAAATCAGACCATGTGTAGGATCCAAGTTTGTAGGAGGACAATGATCTTAAACACTCCCCATATCTCCTAAGGAGACTTGCTGTCCCTCGGTTAATGGCATCTATACACAAAACTGATAAGGAAACCCTCCAGTATACATTGTAGCAGCAAGAAATAAAATGATTGTTCAGGTTTTCCTGAGAGCAACAGTTGTTTATTGTTTAGATAATAAAATGGCAACAAATTGGGTGTTTTATCTATATAATGTATTAATCAATGTGTGACAAACATATGGAATTTCCTTACCTTTTCTTCGCAGTGGATATATAGATGATGATGAAAAAGGGGATTAATTACCTCTACAGCTGTGCTTGGTGACGGACAAAGAAGGACAAACTGGGAAGAAGGACAAACTCAAAAATGTGCATGTGGCTATGTAGAGGTGGATACACTCCACATGGGAGACTATTGTGCAAACTAAGAGATACAGGAATTACAGTAAATATCTGCTTATGGATTGAGAGCTGGCTAAAAGATAGGAAACAAAGGGTTGTTGTAAATGGAACATACTCCGATTGGACTAATGTGGTAAGTGGGGTTCCTCAGGGTTCAGTATTAGGTCCTCTGCTTTTTAACATATTTATTAATGACTTAGAGGTGGGACTGGAAAGTAGTGTCTCCATTTTCGCTGATGACACAAAGTTGTACAAGGTAATTACATCAGATAATGATGTGCTTTCCCTCCAAAAGGATTTACATAAAATTGAGGAATGGGCATCTAAATGGCAGATGCGATTTAATACAAATAAATGTAAAGTTATGCATCTGGGAAGGAAAAATAGCCATGCAATTTATAATCTTAATGGAGCAAATCTAGGGGTATCAGATATTGAAAGGGATTTGGGAGTACTTGTTGACAACCACCTAGGTAACAGTGCTCAAAGTAAATAAAATATTAGCATGTATTAAGAAGGGTATAGAAGCCAGGGAAGCACATATAATTCTCCCACTATACAAATCGCTAGTACGCCCTCATTTGGAATATGGAGTACAATTTTGGGCACCACTTCATAAAAAGGACATTTTTGAGCTGGAAAAGGTACAGAGGAGGGCAACAAAACTAATAAGGGGAATGGAGGGGCTAAGTTATGAAGAAAGACTAACCAAATTAAACTTATTTTCTCTAGAAAAAAGGCGTCTAAGAGGAGATATGATTACCTTATATAAGTACATCCAGGGTCAGTATAAAGATTTGTCAAGGGAGCTTTTTGTGCCAAGAGGTTTTAAACTAACAAGAGTACATCCCTTGAGGTTATAAGTAAAAAGATTCCACCTTAAAGAAAGAAAAGGGTTCTTCACAGTAAGGGTGGTTAATCTGTGGAATTCTCTACCAGAGGAGGTGGTGACAGTGGATTCGATAGATAACTTTCAAAGGGGACTGGATTTATTTCTAATTAAAAGAGAAATTCAGGCTTATCCTGGATAATTAGAGAAAGAGTATTGATCCAGGGAGAAATCCGATCGCCAGTATTTTGGGTCAGGAAGGCATTTTTTTTTTTCTTTGAGACAATTGGCTAAGTTTCACTTGTTTGTTTTTTTTCTGTTTGCCTTCCTCTGGATTAATTAATAATTTAAAACAATAAATAAAATTAAAAATAAATAATTAAATAATTGATTAATAATTAATTAACAACTAATGAATTAATAACTAATCCGCATATTGCAGATCAGAGGATATCTTAAGAGATTGAACTTGATGGACTGAAAGTCTTTTTTCAACCTTAATTACTATGTAACTATGTAACTATATAGAAAAGGGAAGCACCATACACATAACAGATAGGTCATAAGGCTATAAAAAGTTGTGTTGATGTACATCTCAATGTCCTTTTCAGTGAAAAGGTCTACTTTAAAGTATCATTGCACATTAGCAAAAAGGTTAATGTTTGTAAAGTGTGGTATAAAAGCATTTTCATCAAAATTCCTAATTTTAGCAAACTCTGCTAATGAATGGGGGTTGTCACGACAGTTATATTTCCATTTAAGGTACAAGGTAGCAGTTACAGAGAAGGGCAAGTGTACTTGCAACTTGCTTCTACTTGCCTTATGGGATGGATGGGGAAGGTGTCCAGTGCTGAAATCTTATCTGACTCCACCAATGAATAAACAAATACATTTCCCACTTCCATCCCTCTGCTTTCACAATTGAAAGGATAATAAAAATTAGACGAACACTCCCACTCAGTTGTCAAGGTGAAAGACAAAAATATGGCATCTTCTCAGAACAAACAGTGTCTACAAAAGATAAACATTTTACCTAAAAATGTCTTTATACCGACTGCTTATAAAACTGCCAATGTTGGTAATTTGAAACAACCTTCACAAACATATGATGTTTTTGCCAATCTACAGTGGTCATTTAATTCATTACCCATGAAAATATAATATTAAACATTTTTTTGAAAAATGCCAATTAAATAAAATGATATATTAACTGCTGGTATTTTTAATTGATAATATGTTATGCATAAATCAAATTAACATGCTGTAATTCTAAGGCTATTAGAGATAATAACTGAATTCACTCTTATTTGTCTTTTGACCGTGAGAATCCAGAGTGTATCAAAAACAGAGAAAAGCTAACTGGCCATGATCACTGAGATATGTCACTGACATTGTTCTTTAATGCATATGGACATATTTTCTAGCTATTAAAAGGTTTAGTATTCAAAAATGGAAATAAAGCCTTACATTCTATTGTCAAGCATTCTAAAAGCACTCAAAGACCTTTTTAATTTGGAGTTTTGCATTACATTTTTATTCTATTCTAGATGATATGTATTTTCAAGTTTTTTTTTTTTTTTCTGTATTTTTTTCTTACTAGCTGGACCGTGCCATAATGTGTTTATGCTGTGACTCTCGTTTCAACAAAACTTTTATTTTTTTAACAAGAATTGATGGATACTAAATAATCAAGTTACAGTCAAAGATCAACTCACAAGCTTTGGCAAATTGCAGTTTTTCAAATTAAAGGTTCAAGGTATCAAAATTTCAGTTATGTATTAAAAACCAATATACACAGCATGGATAAAAAAAAATTAATATCTGTAAAGAACATATAAAAAAACAACAGTTCAGTAACAAAACATATGTATAACAGTTATGGTGTAGGAACTGGGGGGGGCGGGGGGGATTGGGACAAGTCCCCCCCAGATTTTTCTATGTTTATATGTATGTATGTATAGTGCCTTGCAAAAGTATTCACCACCTTGGCATTTTCTCGTGTTTTGTAGCCTCACAACCTGGAATTAAAATGGATTGTTTGGGGATTTGCATCATTTAATTTACAGAACATGCCCACAACTTTGAAGATGTTTTTATTTTATTTTTATTGTGAAGCAAACAACAAATAGGACAAAATAACAGAAAAAGTAAATGTGCATAACTATTCACCCTATAAAGTCAATACTTTGTAGAGCCACCTTTGGCGGCAATCACAGCTCCAAGTTGCTTTGGATAAGTCTCTATGAGCTTGCCACATCTTACCACTGGGATTTTTGCCCATTCCTCCTTGCAAAACTGCTTGAGCTCCTTCTAGTTGGATGATTTGCACTTGTGAACAGCAATCTTTAAGTCTGACCACAGACTTTCTATTGGATTAAGGTCTGGGCTTTGACTAGGCCATTCCAACACATTTACATGTTTCCCCTTAAACCACTCAAGTGTTGCTTTAGCAGTGTGTTTGGGGTCATTGTCCTGCTGGAAGGTGAACCTCCATCCTAGCCTCAAATCACGCACAGAGTGGGACAGATTTTGCTCAAGAATATCCCTGTATTTAGCACCATCCATCTTTCCCTCGACTCTGACCAGTTTCCCAGTCCCGGCTGTTGAAAAACATTGTGTACTTTGGGTGATGTAATGTGTTGGGTTTGCTCCAGACATAGCGTTTTCTATGATGGCCAAAAAGTTCAATTTTAATCTCATCAGACCAGAGCACCTCCCTCCATACATTTTGGAAATCTCCCACATGCCTTTTCGCAAACTCAAAACGTGCTATTTTGTTTTTTGCTGAAAGTAATGGCTTTCTTCTGGCCACTCTGCCATAAAGGGGCAGAAAAGTAATATCTTAGGGAATTAAACCCATTAGTGCTTGACACTACAAATTCAAATGTGAAAACAATATAGGGTTAATCATAATCATATATTGATAGCGAAATTTTATTGGTGGAAAAACAACGTCGATTAAAAGAATTTAAAAATGAATTTAAAAACACTGTGAAAGGTGATTCCTTCAATGACTCTTGTGACCACTATTACCACTCTATTATATAGTATTTTTAGAGTGTGGTTACACAGGTAAATTCCTCAGAGTATATAAACGGGCAAATGCACAATGATTTAAGGGCTGTAAACAAAACCCATAGATGGATGTTTGTGTATACAATATTAATATGGATTACTGACAAATGAAGTGAAACACCTACTATTAGTAGAGTTATCTTGGTGTTTCAAAACTGTAAAGGCTCAGTCTCATATGGGAATGTCATGCAATCTGATACAGATACCAGTCACTATATGCAGCAAAGCTGCTTTCCCTTAATGTGTCTGTATACAGAAACGGCTGACATGCTGTATGTAGAGCAATGGTTATCTCCTCTTAACTAAGTTACTGAGGGTCTGTGTCAGTTCAGGGGTAAGGTTTTAATAGCCCAAATAATCTGCCCTTAAAAGTGCCTCTGAGTTCTTTTTAGTAGAGCGTTTGCGCCTCCATTAACTCGGAGTTTCGCGCTTCCTGAATGTAGCGTGCGTGATGACGTCACGCTACCTACGCCTGTTACCTAACATGTTTCTACGTTTACAAAACGTCTTTGTCAAAGGATCAAGGCGTGTACTGAAAATGAGAGCTATTTAAAGGAAACGGTAGCCATGGTTACCAACGCTACCGAGTGTGCTACACTGAAAAAAATCTCTTATATATTATAAACCTGGGAGAAAAGAAGATAATTACATTGGAACTAGTATAAGGACACCCTTATATGATAATGCAGGATTTAAGGAAGTCTTCCATGTATAGGTGTGAATCAATGGATATACTCTCTTCTAGTGATCAATGTGTCACTGGGAAGTGAACCATAGGGCATATAGTGCATATAGTGCTAAGAAGTACCATAAGGTGCTTAAAGCAGAAAATAGTAAAATGATGAAAGAAGTCCCAGATTATGAGGGACTATTTAATAAGTATCTATAGTGTGTAAATATAGGATGGAATCCTAGTGGGGGGCACCATCTATTAAGAGGGGCAATAAAAGATAAACTCAAGTAATAGTGTAAATAAGGCAAAGATGCCCTATAAAAGAGGCAAAAGATGTGTACTATATCAAATAAAACATATATGTGAAACAAAAAAGTGAAAAAGTTAAATGAAGGGAGTATACGAAAAACCTTCATTTAACCCATTGGGTACTTGTGCTTGAAGTTTATAAATCCATTTAGATTCAGATTGTAATAGTTTTTTTTGGAAGTTGCCCCTTCTGGGTCCTGAAGTTACTGAATCTATGATGCAGAACTTAAGTACATCCGGATTGTTGTTATGGCAATATTTAATATGTCTTGCTATGGGGGTATCATATTCATTGAGAATAGAGTATATATGTTCCCCCATTCTACGTCGAAGCTCTCTACAGGTTTTACCTACATAAACCTTATTGCAAAGGCATGTGGCTATATATATCACTCCTGTAGATTTACAGTTAAAAAAGTTGTTAATTTCATAACTGAGCCCATTAATAGGGTGTATGTAGTTTTTGCACGGTTTTACAAATTTGCAAAATTTGCATCTTCCACATCTGTACATTCCCTTAAGGGGTTTAAGCCATGTCTTGGTCTCAATTGGAGTATCATTGTACAGACTGTGTACAATCATATCTTTGATATTGGTGCCTCTCCTATATGTTATGCTTGCCTTTGAAGTTAGAGCATCTTGTATGTCTTTGTCACTTGTAAGAAGATGCCAATGTTTTTCAAGAATGGTCCTAATAATGTCAGAATCATGACCATATGTCATTATGCATCTAATAAAATCCTGGTTGGATGTGTCGTTAGTTTTGGTGGTATTCTTTTTGACATGTGCATTAAGCAGGTCAGTTCTATTACAAGATAGGGCATACTTATAGGCTGATTTAAGACTCCTATTTGGATATCCTCTTGTTTTAAACCGCTGTCTAAGTTTATCTGCTTCTATTTTAAATTCATGTTCTGTACTGCAGTTTCTCCGAATCCTTAAATATTGGCCTTTAGGGATTCCTCTTTTTTGGGGTCCAAAGTGCTGGCTTTCCCATTTTAATAGTGTGTTGGAGGCTGTTTCCTTTCTAAATGTTGAAGTGCATATTTTCCCCTCTGAGTCCTTCTTGATTTTTAAATCTAGGAAGGAAACTTCACTTTTATTTGCCTCAGAGGTAAATCTCAGGCCTATTTCGTTGTTATTCAAGTATGATAAAAACGCAGTAAGATCTTCTCTATTACCCGTCCAGACAAGAAACACATCATCTATGTATCTTCTCCAGATGAGTATATTACTTCCAAAGGTATGTGCGTTATCATCATATATATATTTATCCTCCCACCAACCAAGGAACAGGTTGGCATAACTGGGAGCAAACGGTGTTCCCATTGCCGTTCCTTGCTGTTGGTGGTACCATTTATGGTTAAAGATGAAAAAGTTATGTTTCAGAACATATTCAAGCAGTGATATCAGCAGTTGGTTTAATTCTTCAAAGATGGAGCCTTTCATCTTAAGAAAGTATTTTACTGCATCAATTCCAAAGTGATGAGGAATGCTACTGTAGAGAGCCTCTACGTCGATGCATACCAGCCACGAGTCAGTGGGTATAGTTAGGTCTTCTAGTTGCCTAAGGATATCTGGGGTATCCTTCACATATGATGGTAATCCCATCACAAAGTCTCTCAGATGGTAATCCAAAAAATACTACAATTATGTGACAAATTGTCAGTACCAGAGACTATAGGTCTTCCCGGGATAGGCCTCGTCTTTTTATGTACTTTTGGAAGGGAGTAAAAGACTGACACCGTAGGGAATTTAGGGAGCAAAAATTGATAAGTTTGATCATCAATGATTCCTGAGTGTTTTACACCATCTAAGATGTTCTTGAGGGTCGATTTAAATTCGGCTGTGGGGTCCTTGGGAATGATCTTATAGGTCATTTTGTCCTTAAGGATCCTTTCACACATATCTTTATAGTCTATGTTGTCCATTAGGACTATATTTCCACCCTTATCGGCTGGTTTAATGTGGATGGTGTTATCTTCTCTCAGTTCTTTCAGAGCTGTATATTCAGATTTAGTGAGGTTGTATATTTTTTTGTAGCTCATATGGTCTATGTTCTCTATGTCATTCGATACTTGTTGTAAGAATACCCAAATGTTGGCATAATCTTTTAATTGCGGTGTAAAAGTACTTTTATTTCTCCATCTCTTAGGTTCAATTGTTGGTGTACAGTTTTCTTCCAATAGTTCCATAAGGCCTTGTATAATCTTAATATCCTCTTGGGGTACACCTAGGTTGAGGATAGACTGAGCCTTTACAGTTTTGAAACACCAAGATAACTCTACTAATAGTAGGTGTTTCACTTCATTTGTCAGTAATCCATATTAATATTGTATACACAAACATCCATCTATGGGTTTTGTTTACAGCCCTTAAATCATTGTGCATTTGCCCGTTTATATACTCTGAGGAATTTACCTGTGTAACCACACTCTAAAAATACTATATAATAGAGTGGTAATAGTGGTCACAAGAGTCATTGAAGGAATCACCTTTCACAGTGTTTTTAAATTCATTTTTAAATTCTTTTAATCGACGTTGTTTTTCCACCAATAAAATTTCGCTATCAATATATGATTATGATTAACCCTATATTGTTTTCACATTTGAATTTGTAGTGTCAAGCACTAATGGGTTTAATTCCCTAAGATATTACTTTTCTGCTCATTTCTAATAGTGGTTCAATCCACACCTAGGGGTTGTAATAACAAGTCTACACTTTCACTCTCTCTGCCTGCTGTCAACCCAGAAAATAATTTATACAATTCAAAATGGCAGGGGCTAGTATCACCAGCCTGGACTTTGCACAATTACAAATTGAGGCAGATGAAACCTTTATGCCCTCAATACAACCTAGAACTGAAAATAAGGATGTAAATTCAGCTCTATATGAGCTTCAAAAAAACATGAGGAAGCAAATTAGATCAATCTGGGAAATATCCAGTCTCCAAAATTACATGAAAAATAAACTAATCCCCAGAGGTTTAAGGACTAATATTACACCAGCCTCCAATATAAACGATGAGACTTTTCTGTCCAAATGGAAGGAAATTCTATTTAAATGCTCTATGGACCTTATGTCTCTAATTATTGAAACTGAGCAGAAAAATCTAGAGAACATTAAACAAAGAGTTATACTGAATCAAATAGAAGTTGACAAATTCAAAGACCTCTCTGACTTTGAAATTTTGTGTAATAAACTGAACTTTAACATTAACAAATTTAAAAAAGACATCAAAGATCGCAAACAAAGGAAATTTCTAAGAGATCAAACAGATTTCAAGACAGGTAGAATATATAAGAAACTACCAGCGAATTCAGAAACTCAAACTGGATCTGAAATTAGTTCATCTGATTATGATACCTCAGATATAGAGGATAATACTACCAGAAAAGACCTCACAGGTCCCAATTTCCATCAATATAAAACCAATAACAGAACAAGAAACTCCAATTGGAGAAGGGACCAATATGAACTACGCCCGAGAAGGAATCAATATGATCCAGACAGACTAACAAGACCTTATTCTAGTTATGAGAATGATCTCCCACCTACTCCTTTTTTAGGAAGAGGACGGTCTCAAGGAAGGAGACCGATACAAACAAGACCAAATCAATTTCAAGGGTACCCAGTAAAAGAGAGGATGAACTGAGAATTATCAACTTATCGCACTTTAAATTGCAAGAGTCACATATTTCAGTATTAAGTAAAGGCCTAACCTTTGTACCTACATCCAAAGCAGATACCTTTACTCACATAAAGGATTTAAATTTGTTCTCTAGAAAATTAGCTCTACATAAGTTTTATAAAATGAGGCAAGAGAGGGAAATCCTCAACCTAGGTGTACCCCAAGAGGATATTAAGATTATACAAGGCCTTATGGAACTATTGGAAGAAAACTGTACACCAACAATTGAACCTAAGAGATGGAGAAATAAAAGTACTTTTACACCGCAATTAAAAGATTATGCCAACATTTGGGTATTCTTACAACAAGTATCGAATGACATAGAGAACATAGACCATATGAGCTACAAAAAAATATACAACCTCACTAAATCTGAATATACAGCTCTGAAAGAACTGAGAGAAGATAACACCATCCACATTAAACCAGCCGATAAGGGTGGAAATATAGTCCTAATGGACAACATAGACTATAAAGATATGTGTGAAAGGATCCTTAAGGACAAAATGACCTATAAGATCATTCCCAAGGACCCCACAGCCGAATTTAAATCGACCCTCAAGAACATCTTAGATGGTGTAAAACACTCAGGAATCATTGATGATCAAACTTATCAATTTTTGCTCCCTAAATTCCCTACGGTGTCAGTCTTTTACTCCCTTCCAAAAGTACATAAAAAGACGAGGCCTATCCCGGGAAGACCTATAGTCTCTGGTACTGACAATTTGTCACATAATTGTAGTATTTTTTTGGATTACCATCTGAGAGACTTTGTGATGGGATTACCATCATATGTGAAGGATACCCCAGATATCCTTAGGCAACTAGAAGACCTAACTATACCCACTGACTCGTGGCTGGTATGCATCGACGTAGAGGCTCTCTACAGTAGCATTCCTCATCACTTTGGAATTGATGCAGTAAAATACTTTCTTAAGATGAAAGGCTCCATCTTTGAAGAATTAAACCAACTGCTGATATCACTGCTTGAATATGTTCTGAAACATAACTTTTTCATCTTTAACCATAAATGGTACCACCAACAGCAAGGAACGGCAATGGGAACACCGTTTGCTCCCAGTTATGCCAACCTGTTCCTTGGTTGGTGGGAGGATAAATATATATATGATGATAACGCACATACCTTTGGAAGTAATATACTCATCTGGAGAAGATACATAGATGATGTGTTTCTTGTCTGGACGGGTAATAGAGAAGATCTTACTGCGTTTTTATCATACTTGAATAACAACGAAATAGGCCTGAGATTTACCTCTGAGGCAAATAAAAGTGAAGTTTCCTTCCTAGATTTAAAAATCAAGAAGGACTCAGAGGGGAAAATATGCACTTCAACATTTAGAAAGGAAACAGCCTCCAACACACTATTAAAATGGGAAAGCCAGCACTTTGGACCCCAAAAAAGAGGAATCCCTAAAGGCCAATATTTAAGGATTCGGAGAAACTGCAGTACAGAACATGAATTTAAAATAGAAGCAGATAAACTTAGACAGCGGTTTAAAACAAGAGGATATCCAAATAGGAGTCTTAAATCAGCCTATAAGTATGCCCTATCTTGTAATAGAACTGACCTGCTTAATGCACATGTCAAAAAGAATACCACCAAAACTAACGACACATCCAACCAGGATTTTATTAGATGCATAATGACATATGGTCATGATTCTGACATTATTAGGACCATTCTTGAAAAACATTGGCATCTTCTTACAAGTGACAAAGACATACAAGATGCTCTAACTTCAAAGGCAAGCATAACATATAGGAGAGGCACCAATATCAAAGATATGATTGTACACAGTCTGTACAATGATACTCCAATTGAGACCAAGACATGGCTTAAACCCCTTAAGGGAATGTACAGATGTGGAAGATGCAAATTTTGCAAATTTGTAAAACCGTGCAAAAACTACATACACCCTATTAATGGGCTCAGTTATGAAATTAACAACTTTTTTAACTGTAAATCTACAGGAGTGATATATATAGCCACATGCCTTTGCAATAAGGTTTATGTAGGTAAAACCTGTAGAGAGCTTCGACGTAGAATGGGGGAACATATATACTCTATTCTCAATGAATATGATACCCCCATAGCAAGACATATTAAATATTGCCATAACAACAATCCGGATGTACTTAAGTTCTGCATCATAGATTCAGTAACTTCAGGACCCAGAAGGGGCAACTTCCAAAAAAAACTATTACAATCTGAATCTAAATGGATTTATAAACTTCAAGCACAAGTACCCAATGGGTTAAATGAAGGTTTTTCGTATACTCCCTTCATTTAACTTTTTCACTTTTTTGTTTCACATATATGTTTTATTTGATATAGTACACATCTTTTGCCTCTTTTATAGGGCATCTTTGCCTTATTTACACTATTACTTGAGTTTATCTTTTATTGCCCCTCTTAATAGATGGTGCCCCCCACTAGGATTCCATCCTATATTTACACACTATAGATACTTATTAAATAGTCCCTCATAATCTGGGACTTCTTTCATCATTTTACTATTTTCTGCTTTAAGCACCTTATGGTACTTCTTAGCACTATATGCACTATATGCCCTATGGTTCACTTCCCAGTGACACATTGATCACTAGAAGAGAGTATATCCATTGATTCACACCTATACATGGAAGACTTCCTTAAATCCTGCATTATCATATAAGGGTGTCCTTATACTAGTTCCAATGTAATTATCTTCTTTTCTCCCAGGTTTATAATATATAAGAGATTTTTTTCAGTGTAGCACACTCGGTAGCGTTGGTAACCATGGCTACCGTTTCCTTTAAATAGCTCTCATTTTCAGTACACGCCTTGATCCTTTGACAAAGACGTTTTGTAAACGTAGAAACATGTTAGGTAACAGGCGTAGGTAGCGTGACGTCATCACGCACGCTACATTCAGGAAGCGCGAAACTCCGAGTTAATGGAGGCGCAAACGCTCTACTAAAAAGAACTCAGAGGCACTTTTAAGGGCAGATTATTTGGGCTATTAAAACCTTACCCCTGAACTGACACAGACCCTCAGTAACTTAGTTAAGAGGAGATAACCATTGCTCTACATACAGCATGTCAGCCGTTTCTGTATACAGACACATTAAGGGAAAGCAGCTTTGCTGCATATAGTGACTGGTATCTGTATCAGATTGCATGACATTCCCATATGAGACTGAGCCTTTACAGTTTTGAAACACCAAGATAACTCTACTAATAGTAGGTGTTTCACTTCATTTGTCAGTAATCCATATTAATATTGTATACACAAACATCCATCTATGGGTTTTGTTTACAGCCCTTAAATCATTGTGCATTTGCCCGTTTATATACTCTGAGGAATTTACCTGTGTAACCACACTCTAAAAATACTATATAATAGAGTGGTAATAGTGGTCACAAGAGTCATTGAAGGAATCACCTTTCACAGTGTTTTTAAATTCATTTTTAAATTCTTTTAATCGACGTTGTTTTTCCACCAATAAAATTTCGCTATCAATATATGATTATGATTAACCCTATATTGTTTTCACACTCTGCCATAAAGCCCAAATCTATGGAGCGTATGGCTTATTGTCGTCCTATGTACAGATCAGTGGCGGCTGGTGACTTTTCAAGTTGGAGGGGCGACAGGGCGAAACATAGCCACTCCCCCTTTTTCAAACCACACCCATTTTTATAACTCCTCCCCCTGACGTCATAATGACCTTTATAAGCCCCGCCCAATGACCTTATGCTTGTGAAGCCCATTGAAATACATGATCTGCAATGCAGAAATGTCAAGAAGTAAAGTAACAATGTGTTAAATTCATTGGTATACAATATAGATTGAAAAAACTCATGTGACAAGACTACAGCAATATCATAATTGCACCTATACGTATTAACAGAAAAATTAAAGGAGTGACACCTACCATTAGTCGGCTCTTCTTCTCAGGGTATTCACGTTCATTAAGTTGACCAATGAGTAGAAACAAATCTGCAGCCACATAGGGTTTGCACCTGGGGTTGGAAGAAAACAAGCAAATCAATCATACCATTCAAGAACAAAACCATACTTAAAAAACATTAAACGACCAAGTGGAACCATATAGGCCCCAAACATACCTTAGAAGACCAAGTGTGACTATATAGGCCCCAAACATACCTTAGAAGACCAAGTGTGACTATAGGCCCCAAACATACCTTAGAAGACCAAGTGTGACTATATAGGCCCCAAACATACCTTAGAAGACCAAGTGTGACCATATAGGCCTCAAACATACCTTAGAAGACCAAGTGTGACCATAGGCCCCAAACATACCTTAGAAGACCAAGTGGGACCATATAGGCCTCAAACATACCTTAGAAGACCAATCAGCACTGCATAGGCCCAAACCAGTGGATCTTGGGATTCAAGAAAACAACAACATTTCACTTCTGTTTAGACCACACAATAATCAATGTCAAACAAACACGTTGAATTAGCATATGGATAACCGTATGAGCAGTAACGCCACGCCAAGGCTTCAACAATTGTTACTGACCATTCACACACCTTTCATAGCTCCTTCAATATGCACACCCACACACCATTCATACTTTACTTACCACTAGTTATTTTTGGTAGTGAGGTGGTGCCATTTCTGAGAACTTTACGTACCCTTGAAGGTGCCTCCAATTCCTTCAAACCAATGCATTTAACCGCTACAGGGCCATGGTGCTTTTTAATTACTTTTTTGATCCTCTTCAATGTGGAGAAGCATCTTTCTGGTTCTTTAGTAGTCTTCGTTGTTGTAAGCAGGATTCCTTATAGCTTCACTCACTCTGTTAGATTATGTAGATTAAATTGATGCTAAAGTTGCTGCAGAGCAACAGCACTTGTACAGACATGGAATTCTTGCTTCCTGTACACAAGTGACAGCTACCCTTGGAAGTGCCTCCAATTCCTTCAAACCACGCCAAGGCTTCAACAATTGTTACTGACCATGCACACACCTTTCATAGCTCCTTCCATATGCACACCCACACACCGTTCATACTTTACTTACCACTAGTTATGTTTGGTAGTGTGAGGTGGTGCTGCTTAACGCAGTTTATCTTTGCACACCTTGGGGGTATGCATTCTTCTTTGCTTCAATCACTTGTATTTTAATTTTGCACGGCGATCTTTCAAAGAACAAAACTTCTCAATGGTTTTTTCATTGAAGTGTGGGATCTCGGAAATCAGTTGCTTTTCCATTGAGAGCATCGCCAATGCATTCAACCGCTCCAGGGACATGGTGCTTCTTAAAAAGGTTTTTATCCTCTTCAATGTTGAGAAGCATCTCTCTGATTCTGCAGTAGTCATTGGTGTTGTAATCAGGATTCTTAATAATTTTACTGTCTCTGTGAAATCATTCTGCAGATTAAATTGATGGAAAAGTTTGTGCAGAGCAACAGCACTTGTACAAGTATGAAACTCTGTCTTCCCATACAGAAGTGACAGCTCAGTGCGTAATTGTTCCTTCTTCAGTATTGGATATGCTTGCACGGTGTCTTCCAGAGCTTGGGTTGGAAAGCAAGTGCCATGGGTTTTATACAAGTCACTTTGAACAAGTTTGGCACTGACTAGGTGATTTGAAAATGAAAATCGTTCTTTTGCATGAACCACCACTATGTCACATACCTCTCTTGAAAGTTGTCTCAAGGTTGAGATCTCCGCACTCCGTCTGTTGACTGTTAGATCGCTTGGCAAACTTGCTTCTATCTCTTCCACAGAATTACGGATTTTCTGGATGCTGGCGACAAAGTCTTCTGTGACTTTTTTGATATAAACAGTATCCGTGTCTCGCTTCTGAAGCTGACTATAGAGGATGTCTACATGTGGCATTATTAAATGAAATAATTTAAGGAAGTAAAGGAACTCCCTGTCTTCCAGCATTCCAATGAAACCTGCGGCTTCCCGTATAGATGTTGGATCAAAGTTTAGACATGCTTCAATTGTCTGGAAACACTCAAGTAGCGCATCTCTGTTCTCGTAGATCACGTTCACGGTCCTAACGTTGAAGTTCCATCGTGTCGGTGCACCTCTTGGAAGTCTTCTACCAACTACCTCATCCAGAACTCCAGTCCTTTTTGGAGAGCGTGAAAAAAAAGATGGTATGCCGCCTATGTTTGAAAAAAAAACTCTAACTCTTCCAATCCTTGAAACTGCTTTCTCCATTATTAGGTTCAGTTGGTGAGCATAGCAATGGACGTAGTGTGCGTTCGGGTAAACGTCTTTTATTTTTCTTTGAACTCCTCCTTGATCTCCACGCATCACACTGGCACCATCATAGCTTTGAGCTATGAGTTTCTTCTTGTCTTCTGGCTCTGGGAGAACAGTATTCAGTGTTTCCAGCACAACAGCAGCAATGGAGTCTGCATCCGTTGATTTCATTTCCGTGAAGCCATCAAATCTTTCCACCACTTGATGCTTCTTGTCAATGTAGCGATAGACTACAACGCACTGTGTCCTAGCGGAAATATCGGTTGTTTCATCCACTTGGATTGCCACAAACTGGGCTTCCTTAAGCTCTTGGTGAATCACTTCCTTTATAACTTCATGCATGCAGTCCAGTAGCTCATTCTGCACGGTTTTGGAAGTGCCCTTAAACACAGTTGCAGTCTTCAAATGCTGTTCCATTGCACTATCGATACTGCCAACCAAATCCACCAGGCCTCTAAACACTCCTGGATTTAGCGATGTTTCACTCTCGTCGTGTCCTCTTAATGCCAGTTCAAAGGCGCCACAAAAGCGAACACAATCAATTATCTTCGAAAGGATGTACCGGTTCTTAGCCACTTCTTCGTTGTGTTTTTGAATGCTGACTTGGTATCCTTGGTCCAGTTGAACAGCAATGTTCGCCTGTCCAAGCATCTCAAACTTGATCCTGTTATCCAAGTGAGCTTTAGAACTTTTGTGTTTTGCCAATTTGTCAGCTAGATGTTTGACGTCAGTCACTCCAGTTTTGGTCCAAGCAGCGTCACCACCAAATAGGATGCATGGGAAACAATATAAGGACTTCCTAGAAACGCTTCCAGAAAGCCAGTCGTTCTTCTTGTACCATTCAGTATTGAAATTACGGACATATTGCTTCCCTCTATCTCTTGCGATTTGCTGCAGATTTATCTCTGGTTGGTCAGCTCCTAACCGTTTTACTTCCACCTTCTCCTCATAGGTTAGGGTGGCGAAAGGCTTCACAAGTAGAGAGTCAATAGTATTCATTTCTGATATTGATACCAATAAAAGAAAGAGATCACGGTATATTAATTTATATTATGTCACAAAATTACTTAAAAATAACAGTGTGTTGATTTCATTGGTATACATTACAGATTGCAAACCCTCATGTGACAAGACTACATCACCATCAAATTTGCACCTATACACATGGACAGAAAATTAAAGGCAATGATACTCACCAACAGTTGACGCTCCTTCTCGGGGTATTCACGTCCAGTAAGTCAACCAACGAGTCCAAACAAATCTGCTTTCACAGATAGTTTGCACCTGGGGGGTGATAGAAAACAACAAAAAAAACATTAGAAATCTCAAGACCCAAACCGTAACTTTTAAAACCTTAAAAGTCCAAGTGTGACCATATACTCACCAACAGTTGACGCTCCTTCTCGGGGTATTCACGTCCAGTAAGTCAACCAACGAGTCCAAAGAAATCTGATTCCACAGATAGTTTGCACCTGGGAAGTTATAGAAAACAAAAAAAAAAAACATTAGAACGTTTAAGACCCAACCGCACCTTAAAAACCTTAAATAACAAATTGGGACCATATAGGCCCCAACCGTACCTTAAAAACCCTAAATAACAAATTGGGACCATATAGGCCCCAACCGTACCTTAAAAACCCTAAATAACAAATTGGGACCATATAGGCCCCAACCGCACCTTAAAAACCTTAAATAACAAATTGGGACCATATAGGCCCCAACCGCACCTTAAAAACCTTAAATAACAAATTGGGACCATATAGGCCCCAACCGTACCTTAAAAACCTTAAATAACATATAGGCCCAAAAAAAAAAATATATATATATATATATATAAATATATATATATATATATATATATATATATATATATATATATATATATATATATATATATATATATATATATATATAAAAATTGATATCAATATATCACAATAAATAAATATATATATATATATATATATCAAATTGTTATATATATATATATATATATATATATATATATATATATATTTATTTATTGTGATATTTTGATATTAATTTATATATATATATATATATATATATATATATATATATATATATATATATATATATATATAAAAAATTACACATAAATATACATAAACATATACATACAACAATATATATTAATTGATATTTATTATTTGATTAATTGATGTTCTTTATTTCATGGTATATTATATTGTTCATGCATTTCTATTACACTTTATTTGTTATACATATTACAGTGCTATTTTTTGGCTATACATGTTACAGGATATTATCCTGTAACATGTATATCACATAAAATAGCCCTGTAATTTGTATAATACATACAGGGTCAAACAAGTTCACACTAACCTTTTTTACCCTTACAGGCTTCCATACCTGCTTGCTGATTTGCTAATTTTTTAAAGACTCTCATTGGTTGAAATCGATGTCAATCAAAAATTTCAGCCAATCAGAGTCCTTCAAAAATTAGTATATATAGCAGACCGTGGGAAAAAAACAATTAATCGCGGGAGGGGCTCCTTGTAGGAGGAGCTCTTTTTAGTGTGTTGTTTTTTTTTTTTTAGAGCGTCGGTTTTTTTTTTGGAGGCCTCTTTCAATGGGCCAGAATGGATGGATGGACAATGGCTTCAATCAAGATTGGATTATTTTTGATCATTGGCTTCAATCAACATGGATTATTTTATTTTTGATCATTGGCTTCAATCAACATGGATTATTTAATTTTTGATCATTGGCTTCAATCAACATGGATTATTTATTTTTCATCATGACTATATCCAGAGAGGACAGAAGGCCAACGCTGGAGGGGTCAATTTTACAGGTAAGTATGTGCTGTTGTTTATTTTATTTTTTATTAATGTTTGTTTAAAGCTGTTTATTTTTGTATACAATGTGTTGTGTTACTAACTGTACTAACAATGTGTGTATGTGCTGTTTATTTTATTTTTTATTAATGTTTGTTTAAAGCTGTTTATTTTTGTATACGATGTGTTGTGTTACTAACTGTACTAACAATGTGTTTGCTTACTGTGTGTAAATTAATTGTAATAATGTTGTTACTGTATTTTTTTTTTCCCTTCCCTTATTTTTATTTTATCTTTAGAAGTGACATGCACATATACATGCCTGTTACTTCTAAAAATGGAATAAAAATAGGGGGGGGGGGGGGGGTTAGGTAGTTGGTTAATGGTTCATCCAGGGTGGGGTCGGTCACGGTCAGGCGCCCATCGGTCGCCCATAGGCCACGACCAGGGGTGGCACAGGCCTCATGGGGGTGAACATCCACCCCCATGTGGCCTGGTCAACCCCGCTCACTGCCCGAATACCCGGGGTAGCATAGGCCGCATCGGGGTGGTGCCGGGGGCCCGGTGGTGATCGGGCCTCGGGCAGGGTGGCATACATGGAGGTCATCAGGGGTGGCACAGGCCTCATCAAGGGGGTGATCCGATCACCCCCATGTGGGCCTGTGCCACCCCGCTCACCACCCGACTACCCCGATCCCGTGATCGGTGTAATCCGGTGGTGGCATGATGGCATAGCTAGGCTAGCATAGGGCAGGCCTGATCGGGGGTGGCACAGGCCACATGGGGGTGATGGCTGGGGGTGGCACTGGCACCAGGCATTGTAGGCCTAGGGTCGTCGGTGGTAGTTGGTGGGTGGCTGGGTAGGTGTCACTGGCAGGCCAGGCAGGCATAGTGGGGGACTGGGGGTAACTGGTCACCCCTAACTTTTATTAGGGGCTACTAGGGGTTTTGGTTTGGCCAGGGGCAGGGGCAGGTGCCAGGCAGAGGCAGGTGTAGACTTACTGTGTTAGGCAGGCAGAGCAGATGAGTAGATTCAGCCAGGGAGGTCTCTCAGTCTCAGCGTGACCAGGGTCAGGAAACAGAAAGGGGGAAGGGACAGGGAACTGGTGGTTTTATTGACTGTATCAGTCAATCAAAATCAAACTCGAGGCCCTATTTGCTGGCGGGCGCTCAGGGCTAACGGTCTGGGTGGGTTTAGATTGTTCTCTTAGTAACTGTACAACCTTCCATCATTGATTGGTCAATGATGGAAGACTGTCATTTATTAATTGATACATTTATGACCGCCCATGCATATCGTCACTGTGATGGTGGGCGGCATGCATTAACGGTCAGTGGGCCAGGCCAGGACTCATTGAAGAGAAGAGAAGAGTCTAAAGGTTAGTGTACACAGTGTAACTATTGTAATTTGATCACACAGGGTGCAGGCAGGGGGCGATAGATAGATACACAGCATTAGTTAATGTAGCGCAAGGGTTATTTTAAAGTGACAGTGTCCCTTTTCTAACTTTAATTCATTTTAATACTATTTAGACTTGAAATGATGATGTACACCTTATATTTATTTGTTTTTGGGTTATACTAATACATTGTTGTGTTTTTTTTATTGCAGGGTGAAGAAAATATTTGGGGGGGCGTTTGCCCTGACGCCCCAATGGACGGGCCGCCCCTGGTACAGATACTCCAGTCCCTGCTGTGAAATTCTGAAGCTCCTCCAGGGTTACCTTAGGTGTCTGTGCTGCCTCTCTGATTAATGCCCTCCTTGCACGGTCCATGAGTTTTGGTCGGCGGCCATCTCTTTGCAGGCTTGCTGTTGTGCCATGTTCTTTCCATTTGGTTATGATAGATTTGATGTTGCTCCTGGGGATCATCAAAGATTTGGATATTTTTTTTTATAACCTAACCCTGACTTGTACTTCTCAACAACATTGTCCCTTACTTGTTTGGAGAGTTTCTTGGTCTTCGTGGCGGTGTTTGGTTAGTGATGCCTCTTGCTCAGGTGTTGCAGCCTCTGGGGCCTTTCAATAAAGGTGTGTATATGTAGTGACAGATCATGTAACACTGAGATTGCACACAGGTGGACATCATTTCACTAATTATGTGAATTCTGAAGGTAATTGGTTGCACCAGAGCTTTTTATGGGCTTCATAACAATGGGGGTGAATACATACGCACATGCCAATTTTCTGTTTTCTATTTCTAAAAAATAGTTGTATGTATATATTTTTCTCATTTCATGTCACCAACTTAGACTATTGTGTAATGATCCATCACATACAATTCAAATTAACATTGAACTTAAGGCTGCAATGAAACAAAATAGGTAAAAAGTCAAGGGGGGTGAATACTTTTGCAAGGCACTGTATAAGCTTTTTTACGCCCTGTGTATACAATGAGCTGTATGCCCCCTAGAATTATTCTGGCTCCTACACCTCTGATAACAATGGATTACTGGTTGCAAATTAAATAGAACTGTACTCAATATTTGTGAACTATGGAGTAGATGATTGAAAGGCAGATGGAAAGAGTGGTTGCTTTAAAAAATTGCTGCTGAATTTATCGAGTTAGATACATTTTATGTAGATCTGGTCACCTAGTTATATTTCTCGTTTTTTTTATTGAGGAATAGGGAAGTTGCAAGGGGCCCCAACGATCACAAGCTCCACCACTGTTTATAGACAGTGTATTTATATGTCTTGTGCCAGAGTGTTTGGATGCCCATTATGTTATCTAAATCCATTTCTGAAGCTTTAAGATAGGGAAGTGTTAAAATATATTTATTTTTCTAAATGTTCTCTTGAAAACATCGCAATCAAACTTAGCAGATGTGGTATAATGAATGACACTTTATATTTTTGGCAACAAACTACAATGTCTATAATTGTCTAGAATGGCTTGAAGTTGATATTAACTTTCCGAATATAACATAGTAACCCTAAAAATGGAGCAACCTTAAACAGATTTTTCCAACAAACAAACAAAAATCAAATTACTTGCTTTAATCTGGATTCATTGACACATATTAATGTAATACCTGCATTAATACGCACATATATATATATATATATATAAATATATATTTCTGGTCGGGTCCCTCTCGCTGGCTCCACCTCTTTGTGGGAGGGGCCTTATTCAGTGGCTCTGCCTCTTCCATGGGAGGGGCCTTATTCAGCCTTTGTAAGCACTTCCTGTCTTCCACTCCTTTGCACGCTCAGTTAATTTTGGTGCCTGTGCCTGGAAGGTGCTTCTTAGCTCTCCTCCCTGGCTTCACTGAGCCTGTGCCTCATGACTGTCGAATTGCTTTTTGGCCATTTATCACTTGTCTCTTTAGTCTTTTTGGCCATTTGTGCCTGTGTCACTAATTTTGGGCATTTTTATTGCTTTTGAGCCAAGCGGCACTATTTCCATACATCTAAGGTAAGTCCCAAACCTCCCTTACATCTCAAACCTCCATCAGCCCTTCTTAGGGGATCTTGACCCAAGACTGCTTAGCCGCATCCTTGCCATGTCCAAGGTTTGCTTTTAGCCTTTCATAGCTCCTTCAGCAGTTTTTGGCTCCTATCTACTAACTTGGCTGGCAGATCCTGGCCCAAATCTACTTTCACTTTCCTCTAATCAGTTTCTGTTAGAGTTCACCTAATTGTGCTTTACAAAAGTCCTACATCAGCCTTCGATAGGTACCCTCTCAATATGCTATCAGCCTTTGTTTCAAATCGCTAATACACATTCATACACACCTTCTATAAGTGGCTCATGTCATAGTCATTGCTGATCCCGGCCCAAATCAGCTGTCCTTGCCCACGGCCAAGGACTCATCAGGCAATTTAAGCAGGCTGGATGCCCGGTAGCCCCGGCACATATCCGCTTGCCTGAAAGGGCTTCACATAGCTGGAGAGCAATGGTTCCTTTTCCCACAAAAAACAGGTATCTTCAATACCTGACCACATATATGTATATATATATATATATATATATATATATATATATATATATATATATATATATACTGTATATATATGTAGTAGCACAAACTTAGCTCGCTCGACAATAGCGAGCCATCATCAGCGTGCCAACAAGAGCGCGCAGGACAGCACCACCCTGCATCCCATCACCTGCGCCCATCACCTCTACTCCACCTCATCAACTCTCCTCTTCTGCACCCCATCACCTGCACCCTACTGAATCCAATCACCTCCCCCCTGCAACACACCATCCTTCTGTGTGTGACTCTTGCCCCCCATCCTAAGATGGGGGGGCCATGTTTATATATATATATATATATACAGTGTATATATATATATTTGGTAAAAATGCATATCATATAAGCACTTTTTAAAGGTACATCTAAGTTTGCCCGGATTATGAATGCATCTGATGATAGAGGAGAATTAATCGTGTGTGAAAATATTTTGTTTGCATGAAAAAATCCCAAAATAAACATTTACCTTGAAGTTAGCAAAATGTCTTGTCATTTCTAACAGTTGAAAATTAGGGTTAACACCCCCTCCAAACCCTGGCTAAATTAGCATAAAATTCATAATTTATTTTGGCCAATCAGGAGAAAGCAGAGGTTAGCTGAAATATTTGAATAATACTCTGGGTTTCCTTGGATATGTAGTGTGGTCCATGTTAGAAGGTGCTATGGCAGCAGCACAGCACACAGTAAAGACAGGAAGCTGCAGGGAGAGTCACATCCCAGCAGTGACTTGGGGGCTGACATCACTGCTCTCCTATTGGCTGAGAAAGACACAGCAGGTGAATAATGGGTTAAAATTGGTCCCCTAATGCCGCATGCTGATTGGGTGGCCGTGTATCAGGTGCCTGTGCAAACAGCCCTGAGGGTGTCAACATAATAATTTTATGAAATGTCCAGGAAACTTGGCCTTTATTTTCTGCTCAATATAATTATCACAAATTAAAGACTGTAATTATTTAATTTATACAGTGTAAAAACATTTAGCACATCACCAAGTCAAGTTCTTCAAAAGAGAATACTATAAATGTAATGGTGATATAACATACAGTGCTGTGATTTTTACTTTTGCTTTTGTATCACACCAATGGTTGTACTATACCTGCAAATCAGGACTATGGTAGAGTGGTCATGGCATTTATAATCAGTACACTTAACGGTGTATACAAACAGAGACAAGAACATGTCACTTTGACTTAGTAACTATTTTCTGTTGCACAATGACGCCTGTCTGTTAGTCTTTGGAATCCATGGAAGTTTGATCACATTGATGGAAGGATAAACAATCAATCTCCTCCTAAGACAGTGAGTGCTATTGGCCCTAGCACATTATTCTGTCATGGATTTGGCATTTCAATCGATGGGAAATGATGTGTGATCATTCTAATTTATTATACTTCATTTTCCATCAATCAAGAAACTGAGGCTGACATAATAAGTAGTTGCCAATCATTCTTGGTCTGGATTCTGTATCTTCTCATCTTGCCTTTTATGCACCCTCAGGTACTCAACAAATGACAGTATACACTAAATCATAAGATGGCACAATCTACAGGAAGAGTATTATCAGACGTCATTCAAAAGTTTGGAGTGCAAAGCTGCCAAATGACAGCAGAAATGAAGTTTTATAAGTACAGATCTGTTTAAACAAATTGGAAAAATATAATTTATCCACTTGCATTATGTTTAACTAAATAGATCAATAATTGAGAAATGTTAGCACACAAGAAGTTAAAATCTAGCTTGCTACTGGAGAAACCTTCATGTGGTGCAGCCATGTTATGTGTATTAGAAGATGCAATATGGAGCTTCACAGATAGCTGTGCACTCACCATTCACAGTGGCATGCTCTGAGGGATGGAGCAGCTAAAAAGGGCAACATGGCAGATACCTTGAAGGTCCCATGAGGGTTGGATAGTGTCATTTTTTTTTTGGGGGGATGAGACAGAGTAGGAGCTTTCGGTTAGAGAGAGTAGGAGGTTGGTTCATTGTGACACATCATTTAACCCCATATTGATAATCTTAATAATATATTTCATAGACCTTACCTCATTCTTAACCTATCAGCTTTCTATAACTCCAAATCCACCCTATACTACATTCCCCCAACCCAACAAATACTTCCCACCCATACTCCCTCGATTACACCCCCCCACCACAACACACATTAAATAACTCATGATACATACCCATAACATACACAACTGTTACCTAACCCATTCTATTACCATATTACATATGCAACCTACACAATTAGTTTACACATACCCATCTTCTTTTTTTACAAAAACATTTACACACTTTTGTTCATTTAATCATGTGATTGGGTGGTTATAGAGAGTGTTTCAGAGTGCATGTCTGTGACCGAGTGGTACGACTGCTTTATCTTTTTTGTGGGTAAAGGAGAGGGAAGAGATGAGGTGGGAGGCCAGTGGTGGAGGTATCTGTGGACAAAGAGCTAGAGCCACAGGCTCAGTTAGGTGGTCATGAGGCTCAGAAAACAAACAGAGCACCCAGTTATTCCATGGAGGAATTTGTTGGCCTCCTCAGTACCATCCATGTATATGTAGGTTGAGAGGTTAGAGCTGGTCAGAGGGCAAGGATGAGGAGAGAGGTGGCAGCAGAGGTCTGCACTATGGGAGTTCACAAAGATGTAAAAAATGTGAAGCACAGCTATGATGACTGCTGGGCTACAGTGAAAAGGAAGATGCTGATGAACCAGCGAGCACTAGAACCACAGGTGGTGACTCTCAAGCATCTGTAGAGTATAGCAAGTGGGAGCAACTCCTGAGGGATAGGATGTCCACAGCCTAAGTACTAGGAATACCTGACTTACTGGACACGGACTAGCCTGAGACCCTGCAAGATGAATACGTGCCCCAACAATAATACAGCACCATCATCAATCAGGTTCACAAAGCATACACTTCTTCTCACTGATATGGCTTACATCATCGTGCAATGGCTCTGTAGATCAGTTGCAAGCTAAACATCAGATATTTGTCGTAGTTGATGACCATGAAAGACTAATAATGTTGCCCTGAAATACACACACAAAAATGTATGTTGTCATATTGATACTAAAAAATTTAAAAAAGCAGGCCATATCAGTATAATGAGACAGCAAGATGACAACGTATATTGGTATAATGAGACAGCAAGATGACAATGCATATTATATCAATCCTCATACCCATGACAACTCAATAATCTAATGTCAACTAATACTTGCCTATGCAACTCATATATAAAAAACTTAACATACAAACACTGAATGATGTTATGCTTATAAGAATTATAAACTAAATATCCATTCTTCTTCTTCTATGGCAGCACCGTTGTTGCAGGATCATCAATGCCAGGTAGAAGGTGTCATCAAACAGGAGAAGGGGATGAAGCCAGCTCCTGGATGCTGGATGAAATAGTTGGACAAGCAGCACAGCTGGTTCAATTTGATCCATGCGTCCCTCTCCTCCCACAGATAGACCCTCCCCCAAGCTGGTTAGAAATAGAGCAGCAACCTGCCAATATGGGCCTAGTACCTACTGCCCCCCCCCCCCCCCCCCCCACTATCCGATCCAACAAAAACACCAGCACCAAAAGCACATTTACCACCAGTTTCCCACCAGGCAGCATCAAGGACTTCCCCACAGATACCTCATTGGATATGGAGGATGAACAACAACAACTTGATATTACACTTCAGCAGCACCATCTGGGTCTAGAAAAATTCTAGGAGTTTAGGGGCTTACAGAGAGAGCTGCTCTGTGAGATACAAAGGATCAAGCAATTAACTGGAGGCAGTTTGAATTTGAACTTGAAAGATATTGAAACCAACAACAGGAGATTGCCCTGCCTCAACAGGAACTTTGCCAGAATGGTGAACATCTTCCAATCCACGTTACAACATTTTATAGACAGTCAACATCACAATCCAGAAGCCAGGGCAACGGTTTGCAAAAAGGGAGGAGATTGAGGGGCTTCGTCTACCTCAATGTTTCTCAACACTAGTCCTCAGGGAATACTAAAAGTTCACACATTAGGCATATCGCTGCTTGGGCACAAGTAATTGGGAATTCTGAAAAACCACCTATGCTTGAGGTGCTTGAACAATCTACATCACTGAGGTGGTCCCTGAGGACTGGAGTTGAGAAACACTAATGAAATCCCTTTTTTTAGTTAACTTTGTGTTTTCTCTTTTCACATAACTCTGAAACAGAATATTACAGTGTTGGTCTTCAGGCAGTAGTACCTGAGTAAGTGAACCATACAGTGCACACCATCAACATACATGTGCATAACCACATCTGATCTGCGACGACATCTCACATAGGTTTAGGATTTAACAAACAGTGAATAACACAATCAATTCATGTTGGCAGAAGTAATCTGGCCAACATTTATGGATTAACTCACTGAAACAAAGCCATAATATCTGCTTGATGTAGGCATGTCATTCTCCATAGAAATTATCATTTGATTCTCACCCAAAGGCACATGACATCAAGTCATAAAATAAATGCACATGAATTGTGACAATGTTTATGTATCATTTACAAATTGTGTGGCACATTATTGTAATAATTCTACTATGTGGATCTCTGATGTCCATGTATATTTATAGGATGCCCTATACAATAAACATTGACAAAAAATAGTTGTATAGAGCAAATGTTTTTCTTTAGATTGTCATCCCAATGCATCATCGTGAGCTCACAGAACATAAACAGTATGCACTGTATGATATTACCTTATGGTTTGACAGATGATATAGCATTGGTAGCACTGATTTGAGATCAACAACAGTTAGGAATGTGTATGGGAACATTAAAATGTAAACATTACTAAACTGTACATATTCATCCTTTTTTCTCCTCCCCTCTTTTTTCCACCACATAGAGCTTTCCAGGTCTGTGTCAAACTATTTTTAAATTTTTCAATGACACTTACTAGATATATGTGAATATATGTGAATGGTATTCCTTTATCCTAGGTGATAGTCATTCTGGTGTACTGAGCAGATGAAGACAATATGTAGATGCTATGCACTATTACCTTTATTGAGTTATTGGAGAATTCCTTCTCTATACTTATAGTTATTCTGGTATACTAAGTGTTATTTCAGTGCTTTGCATGTTTCTAGTGTGGGTTTGTTATTTTTTGTCAGGCTCATGGCCCCTGGGATCAGTTTGCACCACACTGATTATATTTCTTTATGGTCTTGTTACTTTGGTGACTGTGCTTCTTATAAACTGTTAATTGTTAAGTAAACTTCTGAATCCTATTCAATGTGTCTAATTGTTTTTATTTTTTATTTTTTAATATGTGTTATATGTGTGAGTATATATATGTATATATATATATATATATATAT